>OVAP01001834.1:0-21873 GCA_900406295.1 Aurinia saxatilis | reverse complement strand
ACATCTCTTATTTGCAGATGACTCCCTGCTATTCTGTAGAGCAAACCAGAATGAATGCCAGTTCATATTAGAAGCCTTACAATTATATGGGAAAGTTTCAGGCCAAGTAATCAATTTACAGAAGTCTGTTCTTTCATTTGGAAAAGGAACTTCAGATAATTTGAAAAAACAACTGAGTCAGATGATGGGAATTCATAAGATAGGTGGTTTTGGAAAATATCTGGGATTGCCTGAGTTTGTAAGCAGGAATAGATGTGAGACATTTTCGTATCTCAACCATAGATTAGAGCAAAGACTGGACAATTGGATTAATCATTTCTTATCACCTGCAGGGAAAGAAGTCCTCATCAAGGCAGTGGCAACTTCAATTCCAGTATATGCAATGTCCTGCTTCCTACTTCCTCAAAAGCTAATCAAGAAGATGAATGTCTCAATAAGAAGATTCTGGTGGAGCTCTAGTGGAAATAAGAAGCAAATACATTGGATATCTTGGAAGCAAGTTACTCAATCAAAACAGAATGGTGGGCTAGGGTTTAGAGACCTCACAAACTTCAATACTGCTTTGCTAGCCAAACAGAGTTGGAGAATGCTTAATAACCCAGACTTGCTCCTGACCAAGGTATACAAAGCAAAATATTTTCCTCATCAAAATATACTAGAAGCACAAAGCAAGAAGAATAGCAGTCATGCATGGCGAAGTATTCTCCAAGGTAACATCTTGATCAAACAAGGAAGTAAATGGCTAGTAGGTAATGAAGATCAAATAAGAATCTGGCAGGACAACTGGTTGCCCACCATTCCACCACGATCCCCCAACCCTATAAATAATCATAATCTGGTCAACATGAAAGTTAATGATCTTTTCCAATCAGGTACAACGTGCTGGAATCAGGAGCTGCTCAGCAAAATGTTTCACCAAGCTGATACACAACTGATCAACTCCATCAGACCATCAATCTTAGGTAAACCTGACAAATTCTCATGGGACCATTCAAAAGATGGGGAATATTCAGTTCGATCAGGATATCATTTACAGCATAATAGCTCTTCAAACAGCACTGACCAGATCAGTCCTCAAATACTTCTTGCTAAGAAAATATGGAAGTGGAATGCACCCCAAAAAATTAAACATTTCTGGTGGAGAGCTAATTTTAATGCATTGCCTGTTGCAATTAACCTGCTGAGAAGGAAGATGAAGGTACCTGCTGAATGCTTACTCTGCGGAGAACAACCAGAGACAGTTAACCATCTAATATTCCAATGCAGAGTAAGCAGAGAGATCTGGGAACTAGCACTCACTAACAAAATCAAAGGTGAAAACTTTCTACAAAACTCCCTTACTGAAAACTTAAGTTATATAATAGAAACGGGGAGATTTTTAGACAATGAAAAGAATTTGGTTCCCTTCATAGGCTGGAGTATATGGAAGCATAGAAATAGTATAAGTTTCCATTCTAGAAAGGAATCCATTCCTTCTCTACTTATCAAAGCCAATCAGGAATATAAGTTGTGGGTAGAAGCCAACTGTGAACTACAACATCAAAAGATAAACAGCTCAGCCCATCTGGAAGAAGATAGGAAAAATCAAGGAATTTTCAATGCTAACGCTGAATATATATGTTTCACAGATGGCTCATGGATATCTCCAACAGATAAAGCAGGAATCGGATGGATACTTTTCAACAAAGAAAAGAAAGCTATAATGCAAGGTACCTCATCTATAAACCCCATACAAACTCCACTTCAAGCAGAGGCTGAAGCCCTTAAGATGGCATTGTTAGAAGTTAATAAGCTGCACCTTAAGAGAGTGATGTTCTGTGGTGACTCTACAGAATTATATCACCCATGTCAGCAAAAGGATAAACTTCCCGCGCAGAGATTAAAGATGCAATCAACCATCTCGATGGCTTTGGGAGATATCATACAACTGGCGGACTCTATTCAAGACATTAGCTTCAAGAGGATACCAAGGAAAGATAATCAAAGAGCTGACTCTCTAGCTAAGTCCGCAAGAGTTAATCAATCTCGATATCTCGTTAAATGGTTGTAAACTCTATATCTCTAGCAAATTAACCCTCTGTAATAACTATGTGTAAACATTATCATCCATAATCAAAACATCGGTTGACAAAAAAAAAAAAAAAACTCTTCACCCGAATATTTTGAATGAATACAAACTAAACCTAACATTTTTTTAGAATTATCAATTAATTATACAATAAAGTAGAATTTTTTGAATGAGATCTACATTTGTTAGATTTTCCGGATTATACGCCTTTCCCATAATTAAAAGGTCAGAAATGTCTTCACTTTTTATATTAATCAAAATCTATTAGTATTTGCTAAAAATATCCCAAACGAAATGCCTCCATAATTGTGTCAACTAAAGCTTTATTTAAGAAATGTCGAAAATATGTGCACATCATCTTTTTTCTCGTGTAACCAGCGCAAAATACAAGGGAATCAAAAAAAAAAAAAAAAAGTCGAATGGGATCTACATCAATGTTCTAAAAAGTGGAATGAGATCTTCATTCATATANCAAGCTAAACACCGAGTCTAGCTTGAATCACAACAACTGGACATCATCACCTCGGCGCCAAAATCACAAGTACGAACACCAACTTCGACATCAACAAACTCAAGTCTCCTAAACCTGAAAAAGGACAACGGAGGGATTGAGTAACAAAAAGGTTACTCAGTGAGGGCGAGTCAAACTCACCGAATCCACCAACATACATAGCAACAAGATACACAAGGTTACACCGGCCACCAAACGACACAACCTACAATGCAAGACAACTACTCATACGCAAGACAATGCACACACAATTAATATCGGCCAAGACTATGGCTGCTCATATAGATATATCTCAACAATCTCACCCTCGTGGACACACCAGCGTAGGGCTCAACTCTATCTCACCCCGAGGACACACCTCCGAAGGGCTTGACTCTATCTCACCCTGAGGACACACCTCCGAAGGGCTCGACTCTATTTCAAGGGTATTCCCTTACTATTATGCACATGCTCATGTTCATGATACACTTCTAACTTAGCATGCTTATGACACACATCACACAAGACTTAGTTAACTACCAAAACATTATTTCATTCCGAGGTGATTCATCAATCATCACACNCCAAGCTAATTCATCAATCATCACATAACAACCAACAACAACATTCAAAGAACACAAACAATGATCTAGTACAGTCTTGCTTCACAAGCAACCATAATATGAAGGAGATAAGACATGGACAAGTCCTCACTTGAAAACTGGTTTGGACAGGAATGAGTTGCTGAAGGAAAACGCCAATATCTTCCTGACCGGAAGCCAGATCGAGCTCATTATTGTCCCTGTGTAAAGCTTACATTTTCACCTTCGATTTGATATATTGTGCGTCTCGTGGCTCCTCACGATTCTCTGTCAATNGCGGACAGACTTGATCTCTTGGAGAAAAACGACCACAACTTCTTCACTATAAATCCGATTAGGATGATATCTAGCTCCTGCAAAGCTGACATTTAGGCCTTCGCAACGGTGGCTGGCTCGCCATGTAGTTTCTTCTGGTTAGTCGGCAATCGGCTTTGCAAGTGGGATGTAGGAAACTGGCAGATGCAGATCCGGACATACAATATACTCTGGAGAAGAACGGCTGTATCTCTCTAACCACAAATCCATTTGAGGAGATCTTGGTCTTCCTGGAAAGATGAGACACAGACCTTCGCAATGATGGGTGGCTCGTCACCTAATTCTTCCTGAGCCGCCAGAAAAATATCTCTCAAGATGGAGGTCGTATATGAATGTTTGCAAAAGAGAAGATATGACAATGATGGAGGGACATGGATGATGAAAAGATTCCATGGAGACTGAGAACACAGAGGCAGAGACGGTGGAGAAAGGAGGATCTTGGAGAGGCAGCCATGGTGGCGTGGTGAAGGAATCACGATGGTAAGATGAAAACAAGACAAAGAGGCCACATTGACAAAAGAAGAAGATGAGATAGTTCCTCTACGCCAAAAACAACCAAGAACAGAGAAGAGGAGTAGGGTTTTTTATTTATTTATTAATATTCTCATTTAACTCAATTTATGGATGAAGAAAGGCCTAAGCCCAATGGGCCAAAAATTCTAGAAGGCCCAAACGCACAAACCAGATTAAACCGAAACAAAAATTGGTCTATCGGGACAGGGATGTTACAGAGATAGTGAATGTTCTAGGGTGGAGAAGGGATGTAGGATGAAAGATGGTGGAAACATATATGGTGAAGGGTAAATATTATTATAGGTGAATAGTAACGAAGGATTGGTGGATGATTTATCGTACAAAAACTTTCACGGGTTCTTCACAGCTTTTTTTTTTTTTTTAACAATCACACATTAATATTTTAAACTTCAGCAAAGTTGGGAGCCCACACATGTGGTAGATTGTTTACATGTGTTATTATATTATTTTTAAAATAATTTAATAAAAAATTTTCTATTGTACCATAATTTTTTCTATTATTTTTTTTTTTCTATTTTTTCTTCACAGCTTTTATATGTGTTATTATATTATTTTTAAAATAATTTAATAAATTTTTTTCTATTGTACCATAATTAATTGGTTTTATTTATTAAAAGGTATATTGAATTAAAGTAACATAAACATTCGACCTGTAACAAGTAACTATTTTACAAAACTTTTTAAAATACATTTTTATTAACAATTTAACAAATTATTTTATCCTCTTAATTCCTCACTTTTCTTTTCCTCGTCATTGCTATGGTTTCTCCGTATTTTCGTTACCACTTTTGAAGATATAAAAAAGAACATTGAGTCTGTCTTTTTTTTTCAGGTTTGCACTTTTATTTATAAAAAGCACATAAAATGTCTTTATTTTATATATATAAAAACTGCATGTCTAACTCCTCACACAAATATCTTAATTTAAATGAATACATACTAAACCAAACATTTTTTAAAAAAAATTATGAATTAATTATACAGCAAAGTAGGTTTTTTTGAATAGGATCTACATTTGTTAGATTTGCAGGATTATACGCCCTTCCCAGAACTAAAAGATCATAAACGTCTTTGCTTTTTATATTATTCAAAATGTATTAGCATTTGCTAAAAATGTCCCTCACGAAACTCCTCTATAATAGTGTCAAATAAAGCTTTATTTAAGAAATGTCGAAAAATGTGCACAACATCTTTTTCTCGTGTAACCATCGCAAAATACAAGGAAAATCAAATACAAAAAAAAAGGTGGAATGGGATCTATCAATGTTCTAAAAAGTGGAATGTGATCTTCGTTTATATAGTGAATGTTCTAGGGTGGAGAAGGGATGTAGGATGGTGAAAACATATATGGTAGAGGGTAAATGTTATTATAGGTGAATAGTAAGGAAGGATTCATGAAAGATTTATCGTACGAAAACTTTCACTAGTTTTTCACAGCTTTTATATGTGTTATTATATTGTTTAAAAAATAACTTAATAATATTTACTATTGTACGATAATTATTTGGTTTAATTTATTAAAAGGTATGTTGAATTAAAGCAGTATAGACATTAGACCTGTAAAAAGTACCTATTTTACAAAACTTAAGAGAATATTTTATTAACAATTTATCAAATTATGCAATTAGGATTTTTTTCCTTCTATGTGCAGTTTGGTTTTTTTTTAACCTAAGTTTGTGCAAATAGGTTTTTTTATCAATGTAAAATCAATTTGACCCCTATCTATAGAATATGATTAATTTTTAATTAAAAAACAGAAAACACTTTTACACATTAATATTACGGTTGACAAAAAAAATTTATGTATGCATCATTTTTATAATAAACTATAAAACCTAGTTATAAAGAACAATGTTTGGGAAAAGCTATAACTAAATATAAAATCATAATTAAAACAAATAATCGGTTTGACTGGTTTTTTAGGGAAAAATTGGGTTACTAAACCAAAATCAACAATTTGACTCATCGCCTCGTCTTGCCTCATCATCTTCATAATTTTTTGGGTTATCATCTTTCTCTGCTTCACCTAATTTTTCTGGTTCTTTATTCAAATCAATCTTCACTTTGGGGCTCTTATCGGCACGAGTAGTCTTAAACGTCACACATAACCTCATTGTATTTTTTGACACAATCTAACACATGTTTTCAAAGTGTTTTTCGATTCTTTTGACTCTTTTCAGGTCTAGAGTATGCATGAATGAAGTCTAAGGCTTAAGGAACGTGAATAGAACGCAAATGAGCAAATAACAAAGTAGAACGAAGCTTAAAATGAAGAGAACCTCGTTATGTGTACCGAACGATCACGTAGAACGATCATTCTATGCCCAGAACGATCGTTCCATGAGAGCTTGAAGATTATAGCACAATCATATGAGCTCAGAACGACCGTGCAAAGGCTAGAACGATAGTTCTGAGCCCCTCTGATGAAGAAAACTGATTTTCCTTATTTAACTTTGAGGGCTTTCATCCAGAAGATTTAGTTGAGAATTTTCAGAGCCCAGAGCCCCGAGCCCCCTTAGAGACTACTTTTCATTTTTCTTATTTTCCTTTGCTTTTGTACACTTGGGTTGAGGATCTTGTCTCTAGACCAATGTTGAGAGTTTCTCTAAACCCTTATCTCATTTTACTAATGCAATTCATTTCAGTTATAATTTGTTGTTATTTGAATATGTGTGAATAGTATCATGGTTATATTTAGGGATTTCTGTAGATCTATGGTTCTATGATTAAACACAAATAGGATTGTATTTGATTCATTCATATAATGTTGTCTTAATGTCTAGGTGTGATTGATCACATAGCCTTTGAATATATGTTTAATTTATCCACCAAAAGTGTTATAGATTGCAAAAAAAAAAAAAATAAAAAAAAATAGATGAGCAATTTGTCCTTAACCAACAATGCTAATTAAGGAAAATTATGAATTTATCAAACTCGCTCGTGAGTGCTTCCTTTCAATTCTAGATTCAAACAAAAATTTAGATATATATGTTGCTAAGAAAAGTGATTGATGCCACAAAAGTGGATCAATTCTATCTTTATGTTTAAGTTGAGGATGTTCTTAATTAGAACCTAAATAGTTGTTTAGTCATTGTTCCATATTTCTTATGATTTTCCTAATTCTAGCACTATTAATATACTAAATTTAAATCATCACAAATCAATAATTCACTTTAAAAACTCAAACCCTTTTGTTCTTTGTCTTATTTGTTTTCAACATCTGAATATTTATAGTGTAACTATTGAAAGTTGTGGTTTGTTGATAGGTAGTCACAGGAATTTATCTTGATAGTGTTTGCAGGCTTATTAGTAGACTCTTTTGTTAAATACCCAACCAAATTCTTCACTAATTGATCATTTAAGACAACTATTAGAGAAAATCCCAATCTACCAACAAAATCAGTAGGTAGATAAGTGACTTTGACACTGTTTGTGCTTTGTTCTAGGCCGTAATCTTCTAAAACCATCATCTTCAGCTCTTCAAGAGTAGTAGGAATTACTAAAGTCATTAACCTCACACATTTTTCTTCGTAGATGATAATTTTCTAATCATTCTTAGAAGAAATCTTCCATACACCATAAACAATATATGTTTGCATCGTATCTCACCTGTGACATTCAAGATTTTTTAGGTATGTATAAAGCACAAACGGATATTGGAGATTATAACACGAATTCTAACTGAGATAGAATACAAATTCTAACCGAGATATAAAACGAATTCTAAACTTTGATAGAACGATAAGGTACGATAAATGTGAATTCTAAACTGAGTAGAATACAAAGATATGATAGAAAATGAGTTCTAGAATACGTCATATATTTAGATAGAATAGAAGATGAGTTATGTACGAGTTTTACCCGCATAAAGGCAGAAGACGAGTTCTATACTTTCGAAAACTACAAAAGACGAGTTCTATATGACGATGTTCGATTTTCAAATCAAGAGAAATATATGCCGATTGTGTGTAAGAACTACGTTTGTGTTTGTATTCTAATTAAAACGTATTCACAAATGTATATTGTCTTTTATTCTAATTGAAATTAGTAAAATTAAGAGATATATAAATATTTAGATATGGTAAGTAAGGTTAATTAAGTCATTATGCATGTCTAACTACAAAAAACAAGACCTAGTTACAAAAAAACTAAAAAAATCGACAAATTCCTCAGTTGTTTAAGCATATCCCATGAAAATTATTCATTAATCCAGATATTAACTGAAAACTACAAAACCTTCTTTTTATTTGGTAAAAGAAAACTACTAATCTATGGGACCATTTCTTGTTCTATTTCTCTTTTGAGATTTTTGTATTGGAGACTGAATTTATTTACAAAAAAACTGTTTACAAAAGAGACTGCAAGACTAATTGTAAACTAAAAAAATTCACAAACTGGATGTAGCTGGCATCAATATGGGATGTGTTCTCTGTTTTGAGTTTTACCTTAAGAAAGTCGCTGCATTATAGGATTGAAATGAATGACGAACATCCTAATTTCCGATTTGATTTATTTTTGGTTTGAGTTATATTGATTTGTTAGTTGCCTAGTTAGACCATCTCCAACCTATTCCTCCATATTTTACTCCAAAATGGAGTAACTCTAAAATGGAGTTTCTCCAACCTATAACTCCATTTTTTACTACAAAAAGACTTTTTTGCAATTATTAATTTATTAAAACACCTTCTATTTATCAAAATTACAGATTTTATCCATTTATTTTATTTTTCATAATAATTTACTAAAATCATATTATTGTTTTATTTAATTTTTCTATAGAAATAAAATTCGATTGCATAATATAAATAAATAAACAAAAGCAAATGAAAAATAAAAATAAAATAGTTTTGATTAATTGTCACCATAGTTTTAATGAAAAAAATGAAAATAAAAAATAATATATTTTTATGAAAAAGAAAAATAATATAGTTGTTAAATTTATTTTATGTTGTTTATCGACATATGTTTATGTATTTTAATTTTACTATTAGTGTCATTGTAATTTTTATGAAATATAATCATATTTTGAACTACTTAAATATAAAAATGAAATAATATATAATATAAGAATATCTTTATAAATGGAGTTATGGAGTTTCTCCATTTTGGAGTTGGAAATAGAGTGGGGTTAGAGAGAATTTTACTCCAAAAGAGTTTAAAGTGAGATTTGTAGTGGGGTTGGAGATGCCTTAGAATTAATAACTTTGGGTTGCTATTGGTTCACTTTAATTAAAAGTTCAACAGAGAAAAAAAACAAGTTTTTAATTAGGTGGGAATCCACATGTAGGGTTTATTTTGGGTCTTGGTAATTGTCAATCCATATATCCTTACATGATTCAAATGATCTTTTGCAAATAGGAAAATTGGAGAAATTTCTTATGCGACAAGATACTAATCACTAGGGGATTGCCCGCGCAATGCACGGGGTATAATATTTTCTTTAAATTTTTTTAAATATTAAGTTCGATATTATTAATTAAAAAACCGAAAATTTTTTGTAGTTTCAGTGCTGAAATGTAATAATAAAACTAAAAGTCTAATAAATGTTTTTGAAAAGCAAAATAATGAATAGGATCATAAAGTTTTCGGATACATTTTGTCTTGGTTTGGATCTAATTAAATCGAGCAGTCGATATGATTCTTGCATTTTTATGGACGCCTTTGATCGAAGATATACTCATCCACATACGATTGAAAGTCTTTGGAGACATGCAACCTGTCAAAACGACGATATAAACCACATTTATCCACATACGATTGAAAGTCCTTTCTATATTGATACAAAAGATCCTCAGATAACTCGATCCACGTGGCCTCCCAAACTATCAAATGTAATGCTACACTTCTCGAAATCAGCATCATTGCAAACAATCTCCTCAAAAAAATACCTGATCCCCACAATGATGCTTCTATAATAGCTTGAATATATTCTTTATCATCATCAAGCAAATTCAGTTCATAACACGCTTCCTTAAACGTTGGACACAGTTTTCCTCTCACAGTACGTATCTCTTCAAAAGTCTGAGGTCCCTTTACTATATTCAAGAGCATTCTTAGATAGTAAGCCTCACCGCACCCTATAGGCACATAAGTTATACGACCTATAGCAAATCCATTTTTACGTGGTTTCCACTCACGCTCCTTCAAATGCCACACAAATTTAGTTGGAAAATCTGCATAAGTGAGCTTTTTCGCAGCTGCATATATTTATTGCAATCCATCCAAGCAAGGAACTTAGACTGCCCAACAGACGTCTTCTTCAGAACCTCGTCTATTGGATCATCTTCATTATATATCACCATATGTTGATCAGGTAAATGAAAAGAAAGCTTAACAACAGCAATTGTCCTATATTGTATAGGAAACGCAAAAATCCTCCAAGTAGCTTCACACGCAGATATATACCTGTTCATAAGGTAGCATTAAATTAATTGTTAACAATGTAAGTTTTCATTCACATAAAAATAGAAATGATCAAAGTCCAACAGAATAACCTGCAACTGAAATATGTTTCAATTTCATTGACTTCACCGGTTTTTTCAACAGTTGCCCTAACATAATCCGGTCCCTTGTTTATATACTTAAAAAGATACTTTATCGACCTCGTCTGATTGCACCACTCGACGTTTATATGCGCACGGTATCTTTGAGACAGCTTTCTATTATAAGGAACAACAAAACCGTTGTCACATTTCACCAATTTCTTAACAACATGCACATCGGTTTTACGTCGCCTGTAAATAGGAAACCCAGCACCATCAATGCATGTAATCTCAGAAAATGATTTCGGGAAAAATTTAGAACAATGGCCATCTTTCATACACACACACTGAGGATTAGCATCTCCACAAGGACCATGTATCATCAATTCAGTAACAATCTCATACAAATATGGCTCCAACAACTTATCAGGAATTTCAGCACTAATAATCCTATCAATGTCATCACCACATGGTAATTTTGAATCCGGATGCAAGAACAAAACCATATGAGCATGAGGCAGACCTCTTTTTTGAAACTCGACCCTGTACATTGCTGCAAAGAGTAAACAAAAGACCACATATAAACATAGTAAAAATGGAAGAAACCCTATCAATGCACACCGATCACTAATAACCAAGAATAAATTAAACAAATCCAGCTTTTATTTTTTAAAAACAAAAAATTACCCGCATATAAACTTAGTGAATTCTCTAATACAATCAAAATTATAAATAAAAAAACCTTAAGCATCATTACAAAACATTTGTGATTGTATGATATGTATACAAAAAAAATACTAAAAACAGTTGTTTAAAGAAATTTTGTATTGCTAATGTTATAACAAATAAATAATAGAAAAAAAATAATAGTAATAATGTAGTTATAGAAGAAATTATGTTCTAAACATTAAATCTAAATAATTAATAACCTTTTTAAAAAACTCTAGAATACCAAATCATAAAACAAACACCTTAATAGTAAAATCCAAACACATAACAAAAAAAAAACAAAAAAATCAAATCTTCTTACGAACACTCCTTGTGGCATTTTTAAAAGTAGGATGAATATCATTAGATCCTCGTTTCATTGTTGGTGTAGAAATTGATTCAATTGAATGAAGTGCATCATCATCCAGATCTTCAAATTTCTGTATAAACTCCTCGTCTCCAGCAATTAAGTCGAGCGGTAGAGAAGATTTCTTAAAGTTGTAGCGTATCTTATCAGAAGATATAACAGCCTTAAACAATATTATGTAAGATGTTATAAATTCAAAATAATTGTTTTATCTTCAATATTTGGTGTGATAGTTAATGTGTTATCATATCTTATTATGCTTATTTATGATATTAAGCATCACCCAAAATAGATAAATTAAGGTAAAGAAATATATTTTCACCATGGTATGTATAGATAGGAATGATTTTCATAAACTAATATAACATTGTATTGGAGATCGTTCGCTATGATAATGGTGGCATTCCAAACTTTGAAATACACTAAAACCATGAACCTAATTCTCTATTCCTAAAGGTCGATCGGTGTAACACAAGAAATAGAAGGTTTATCAGCTTACTCATCATTTTTTTTTCTCTGTTATTTTATTGTGCTAAGTGAACTATTGCCTTCTTATTTATTAGTAATGAGATCCACACGGAGATTCAACTTTAAACTAAGAGGATTCAAATGAAATCATAACATCTTAATACAACACAATAGTACCTTTAAAAGGATTTTTTTCATAGAAAACTCTAGTCTATAGACATTCAAAACATAACTCCAAAAACGAATACCAAAACGCACTACAACACGTCCAGAAAATGATATCACACCATATGTGGACGCCTTGGATCGAAGATATACTCATCTACGTATGAATCATATTCTTTTGAGAAAGGTATGCTATTCAAAACAAAAAAAACAAAAAAAATCCAAAATAGACAGTATGATCAATATTAGATTCAACACAAAAGCACAAAGACAACAACAAACAAAATCAAGTAAAATAAAAAAACATAAGCATCTCAAGTGGTTTGTACTTCAGTCACATCCAGATCGAAAGTAATACCAGAGTAATCATGCTCCTTGGACAAAATAAATCCACCTACTCAGTTGCCAAAAAGAATTTCGATCAAAACATAAACAAAATAGTACATTGATACTCAACAATATCCCAAAAAATGCAAAGCACATATCACTCTTGTGTAAGCAAGTTTAGCAAGCCACACAGATAAAAATTTATCTGTCATACCTTCTTAGGTCACACATGTCATTTCAATACCTCGAAAATACATAAGTCTAAAATTAATTTATACAATTATATCTATTAAAATTAGACAACTAATCATCTGTAGGATTAAACAAACATTCATTGAAAGAGGATCTTCGTGAAAAACCATTTGGAACCTATGATAAGTCCTCAATTTATACACACCACATACGACACCAAAGACATCCACTACAAAACCAGATGCACAAAAAAAAGAGGTTGAAATCACAACACGATTTTAAGTTCTCAATGGACTCGTTTTGGAGTATGGCATTGTTGGTAATTACAGTTTAGTATTTATAAACCTGTAATTACATAATAGTATACCCTAATTTGGTATTTATAAACCCAAATCAGAAAATATACATTCTAATTCCCATAGCATTTTTGTATTTCTTACAAAATCTGTCATATGATAAAACTCTATAACCTAATTTTGGATTCATGAACCCAAGCCAAAATGTATATACAATATGCTTCTCATAAATATTTCTGTTTTTTTATAAACTATAAAATTATACCTTAATTTAGTTTTATAAACCTAAACGGAGTAATATACAATCTGCTTGTAAGAAAAAATATAGTTGTAATAGAAAATCTTTAATTACACGACATTACACCCTATTTTGGGATATATAACCACAAACTTAAAAATATATATTCTGCTTACAATAATGTTCCTTAATCTTAAAAATAAAAATTTATTTGTGATAAGACTATGTATCCTACTTTTGAATTTATAAACCTAAACTGAAAAATATACCGTCGGTTTCTCATAAACATTTTTCATTATTGTTTTTTCTTAAGATGATAACACTACAGCCTAATTTTGGTTTTATAAACCCAAACTACGTACATAGGTTAGAGTATGTTTCCAAACAAAAAAAAAAAAATGAAATTGTCCTTATAAACAAATATTTAACTAAATGATAATACNATTCATGAACCCAAGCCAAAATGTATATACAATATGCTTCTCATAAATATTTCTGTTTTTTTATAAACTATAAAATTATACCTTAATTTAGTTTTATAAACCTAAACGGAGTAATATACAATCTGCTTGTAAGAAAAAATATAGTTGTAATAGAAAATCTTTAATTACACGACATTACACCCTATTTTGGGATATATAACCACAAACTTAAAAATATATATTCTGCTTACAATAATGTTCCTTAATCTTAAAAATAAAAATTTATTTGTGATAAGACTATGTATCCTACTTTTGAATTTATAAACCTAAACTGAAAAATATACCGTCGGTTTCTCATAAACATTTTTCATTATTGTTTTTTCTTAAGATGATAACACTACAGCCTAATTTTGGTTTTATAAACCCAAACTACGTACATAGGTTAGAGTATGTTTCCAAACAAAAAAAAAAAAATGAAATTGTCCTTATAAACAAATATTTAACTAAATGATAATACACCCTTATTTGGGTTTTACAAACCCAAACCGGAATATATTCCATACATTATACATACCATCACATGATCAACAATTAAATTCTCCTTAAGAAAAAACAAACTCTATAAGCATTAAAAACACATGATTCCAAATATGTAAACTAAAATAAACAAAAGGGACTAAATTGAGTTTCATATATGCTAAACATCAACTATGTTGTTTATGCTTATATAAAAAGTAAATAAAGCCCAAACTCTCTATACATAGAAAGAAAAAAATATAGTTGTAATAGAAAATCTTTAGTTACACGATATTACACCTTGTTTAGGGATTTATAACCCCAAACTTAAAGATATATATTCTGCTTACAATAATGTTCTTTGTTCTGTTTTTTAAAAAATAATTATTTCTGATAACACTATGTATCCTACTTTTGAATTAATAAACCCAAACTGAAAAATATACCGTCAGTTTCTCATAAACATTTTTTTCATTGTTGTTTTTCTTAAGATGATAACACTACACCCTAATTTTGGTTTTATGAATCCAAACTACGTACATAGGTTAGAGTATGTTTCCCTAAAAAAAGAAAAGAAAGTGTCCTTATAAACAAAAATTTAACTAAATGATAATATACCCTTATTTGGGTTTTACAAACCTAAACCGGAATATATTCCATACATGTACATACCATCACATGATCAACAATTAATTTCTCCTTAAGAAAAAAGAAAAAACACTATAAGCATTAAAAACACATGATTCCAAATGTGTAAAATAAAATAAACAAAAAGGATTAAAATTGAGTTTCATATATGCTAAACATCGGCTATGTTGTTTGTGCTTATATAAAAAAGTAAATAAAGCTCAAACTCTCGATACATCAGAAGAAAGACCGTGTATTCCAAGCACATCAGCTACGGAGAAGAGATGTGCACATTCTCCTTGAAACCTCTTCCAAAATCACTAATCTGAAAATATGAAAAAAAAAAAAATGCCTTCATAACATATGCATGGATATAGGAGTAATCTTCATAAACCAATATAGCATTGTATTGGAGAACACTTTGATAATGGTGGCATTCCAAACTTTAAAATACACTAAAACCATGAACCTAATTCTCTATTCCCGAAGGTCAGTGTGACACAAGAAAATACATTATTTTCATATAGTTTGTAACATCATATTGTAGATAATACTACCACCATGTGAAGCATTTTCTTTATTATAAATTATAGATATCAAATGAATTGTAAATAATGTGCTCTTGGAAGTAACTATACTACTTAAATATATATAAAGTGAACTAACATGATTAGAAGGGGGTTACACATGTTTTTTTTCTTTTTAACTTACAAATGTTTTATTTAGACTTGTTATTAAATTAATAGAAAAAAGTTATGACGTTGTGGTATGAAAATTTATATCTCTTAATGTTTAATATCAAACAGCTCGATCTTGGCAAAATACAACGTATTTGGAATGTTATCAAAATGAGAAAAGCTTCAGATCTTGAGATCAAAGGACATCATGAAGAAGAGATGACAATAAGAATTCCAACAACCGTCTCTCTCGCACACACCATCTTTACGTTTCCATAAAAATGCATGTTATATATACAAAAATGTTTACGAACATATCAAGCCGACACAAAATGCATCATGACTTAGCGAAGAAAAAAATAGAAACAGATTAAAAATAATTCACCAACTCGAACTCAAATTTATTCACATTATGCAAATTCTCAACAATTAAACATGGGTGAAAGGTTACTTACACTGATAATCAGACAATTAAATCATAAGTGTAAGTGAGAAGTACATGTGAATCGGCGGTAATTTCAGGCATGGAGGTCTCTCCCATATTCCCCTGACGTCAATGACGTGCAACAACACAACTACAATGAACATGTTAACAGAAATCAGAAGCTTATTTTGGTTGCTTGCCAGAAATCTTGGTTCCTGGAGGTAGAGCCATTTATCTGTTACAGCTTGAATTAGCCTTAAAGTTCGGTAAAGATGGCTGCAAGGTCCACATGTGAGGATGTTGGCAAGTANTAAAGTTCGGTAAAGATGGCTGCAAGGTCCACATGTGAGGATGTTGGAAAGTGTGTTCCGCATGGGAGTGGTGAAAGTTCGGTTCTAATGAATGCATCTGTCAGTGAAAAGCTATCTAATGATATTTCTGAACTTGATAGTATTATTCAGCGGCTTCCGTTCACTCCTATAGAACCTGAATGGGAAGAAGATGACTNCGTCCACTCCTATAGACCCTGAATGGGAAGAAGATGACCTCTACTTTATTCATCGAAAGGATGCACTGAAAATGATGAGGTACATAAAGGCATACATCCGTTTTTACATTGAGCTATTTATCACTCATGTAGTCAATTTATCACAATATAAGCACGTATCATCAGCTATCAAGAAACTCTTTAATTTCTTTTGAATAGATCAAGCCTCAAACCATTCAAGGGCTGCCCAAAATGCTTTTCTAAGATAAGACCATTCTTCAACTGAGCAGCATTCAGAGAAAGCAAGAGAGGATTGGTTAACAGCTGAGAAGCTAAATGCTGAGACAGCGGAGAAGATCATAGGTATAACAAACTTACACTTAGCAGTCAGAGACATGTGATCACCACAAAGACTATCTCCTTTTGGATGAACATGAGAAACCTGATAGAATATAAACACTGATTAAACCCTCTTAGGTACTGATACTATCCTCCCGAACATGTTATTTTCAAATACACAAAGAGTATAAGAAAAGCTTGATGATAAAGTTTTTACTCCACATACCTGATAAAAAAAATGCAAGCATACTTCAATGTGACCGGGGAAAAGTTTTCGTGCAAAGAAAGTTTTGACTCCACATACCTGATAAAAAAAATCTTTCGTAAGCAAAGAGCTTTCAGAAAAAAACTCTTTGATTCCAATCGAAAATCCCTAACTCACAGAATGAGTTAAAACAAAATGCACAAACAATATAAACGCACTTTGTAGTTGGAAATATTAAAATGGTACTACATTAATATTTATTAATTTACTATATAGTTTTTATTTTGTTTTCAAAATTAGAATTATGAAACTTTTGAGTAATTGTTATCTTTGTATTTTTATGATATTTTGAGTTTTAACATACGCTACATACAGAAAACAAATTTGTTTTTCTCTTTTTATATAATCGAAATCCTTTGTCTAATACTTACATTTATAATATATTTTAAAACTCATAAATTTTTCTTATTTTTACTCTTTGTTAATATTATTTATTTTAATAAAAGTTTAGGATTATTCAACGACATTATACCATCGACTTCTTTTAAATTTTAAAGGTACTAAACTCTAGCATGATAGTCTAAACCCTAAATTTTTAATCACAAAGTATAAAATTTAAATATTTTTATAATTTATATCATAAAGTTTTAAGGATCAATTTTTAACTAAATATAAAGCTAAATTTAGCTTGAGAGATTGTATTAATATACATTTAGCTAAATTAATAATATAAGAGTATATAACCATTTTATTTGACAAATAGTATTGATCTTATAATTATTGGAAAACCCATCGACTCAAAAAATTGTATTAATGTTCCTCTCATTAAGAATTATTTGCACCCTGAACTTTAAATGATACACTATTAGCATGCTAAAATTGTTGTCGAACTAATGGACGTACACATTTTATAAAGTTGAAAGACTACTTATATTAATATGCAAGATTGAGGTGTTAAACATGTTCCTGTAACTTATAGAAGTACAACAGTCCCATTTTTTTATATAGTGAAAGAAAAATCGATTTAAATTTATAATACATTTTACAGTGAAGGGAGGAGAAAAGAAACAATACTAACTACAAATGAAACAAATGGATAGTGTGAAAAGAGCAGAGGTTAGTGTGACTTTCATAAAGCAAAAATGTCAAATCGTCTTCTCCACATAGATATTCTTGTCAAAATTGGTTTCTCAAACTTCATCCGAAAAGGAACGTTGTGGGTTTAGGAGTTATGAGACTGGCACGATCATACCCATCTGTTGTTTACCGCTTTTAATCTTACAAATTGTCCTTTTATACCAATCTGAAAAGGAACATTGTGGTTTTAGGAGTTATGAGATTGGCACGATCATAACCATATGTTGTTTACCGCTTTTTAATCTTACAAATTGTCCTTTTATACCAATCTGCCCAGCAAAACAGAACCAGTACTTCACAATGTAATTAATCGGAGAAAGAACCTCGTGACAAACAAAAAAACTAAACTAAACGTAATTTTATAGAACTATTTAGAGAAAACCATCTTGCAATAAACCAAGGTGCACCTGCTGATATCATTTTGAAAACCAGAAGTTGTAACATGCCCAAAAAAACCCCAAACAAACTCATATACTTGTACATGTGTAGAGAGGAGGCAAGTGAAACAATCCAATCATATTAAGGGTAAGAGGATTGTCCGAGACGAAGCAGGTAGAGTTTCCCCCGAGAAATTTTGAAACTTTAAGCTTCTTTCTTTAAATATGTTATATTCGTAAAATGTCATCTGGACATACAGTGAAGGGCAGTTGTGTTAATATTGGAGGCATGACTAAGTAGTACAAATGAAAATTCCTCTATCTGGGCCAGAGATATTCCAACATGTATTAATTTAAACAGTATGGTAAAGATGATGGTTATGATGATGCTGTTGAGAGAAGAGACTTATCGGTTCAATGTTGGATATAGATTTTGTAGTAATGATTTGAAGAAGCTCACATGTGATAACATCTTGAGGTCTGATCATGTCTTATCCTTTGAAACATATTTTATAATCTGCACACTTTCCTCTTTATTCAACTAAATAACTTTTTTTATCAACGAACTTTAATTTTCCACCAAACTTGAGCTTATTTATTTCCATGCCTTAGTTGCAAAAAGACCAAAAGACCAATATAACAAAAAAATGTAAAAACATATTGAGGTAAATCGATTCTTTTTTTTAATAACTTTTTTGTCTTACTTACCAAATCATACATCAGGTTCATGATGATAGTGTTAAAGCATGGGTTATTAGTTATGACATCCATATATGAGCTCCCTACAAATTTTGAGACAAAAAAAAATGTTTTAAGACATTAGTTTCGGCTCTAACCAGGTAATCAAGATTACACTTTGATAATATTGAATTATTATTTTGGTTTATCATTTACATATTCATTCATCTATATATTTTAGAATATTATATTTAACTGGTTCTATTTCTTTATTGAGTGAAGATGAATACAACTCTTTGATATTATTTATATAATATAATTAAAAAAAATTGTAGCATGGACATGAAAGATATTTAATACCTTGGGGACACTTTAATATAATCACAAACCTTACGACGTTATCCATATGAATTTTTATAAACATTTGGCCGAATTCATAGGCCTTCCGGATAGTTTGTGAACCCTCTGATCAAGTATAGGCCTTCCAGTTTTCTGATCAAGTATTCCACTCCTGTTCCTTGTTCTTAAACCAATGATATAATTATAAGAAATGGCGCTGACCACATGGTATGAAGTGATTGGCAAATTTGCTGTCACAGACAGGAAATATTTTAGAAAAAATAACAGTATCAACTAAATAAACGCTATTGCTTTTAAGCCAGACATAGATAAAAGTCACTGTCCAACAGTAAATTTCATTTACGAAATAAGCAAATTTAAAGGTTTATAACTTTACTCCTACCAACTGCAACAAAGGATGGAATCAAAATTTGCTTTCAGATTTAGTCGATTACAAGCAAGAAAAGGATGATCTTGGTATATTGGTCCTTTTTGTTTAGGTAAAAACACTATGAAACATAAACTAATATCGACAAACAAATAAAGATAAAGAGCAAAAGGATAACAAAGATATACACCTGAAGCGACTCAGCATCAGTCGCCATTAAATTTGTTATTTTTCCTGTTTGAAACTTCTTCCGGCCTTCATTAGTTAACCTCGGCGATTTTCGGAACACTGCAGCAATCTATTAAGGGATGAAGTCATCAATAGAAAGAACCAAATCTAAAAACATCTGCTACAGCTTTCAGCAACATATCGGCACATGTTTTGCCTTAAAACGTGAGAAACGGAGCAAAAATAAACCAAGTAGAAAAGATGAATTGATGCGAAACTTCAGCTTACCAGCGCAAACCGTAGTCGGTAACCAACACGCATCACATTTTGAAAATATTGAGCTTCACATAGAACCCCCAATACCTGAGAAAATCAACATCAACATTAAGCGAGCAAAGAGTCTCGTGGTCAACGTCACCCTAAACTACATTAAACAAAACCCTTGCAACATGCAAAAAAAATTTAAACATAAATACAACAAACTCCACGATTAGCATCAAAATATTTCAAATACAATTGAAACAGACAAAGATGACACCCAGCTTTAAAAAAAAAGTAAAATTGGTGCTAAAATCTGAGCATCTAAGAAATCCATGAAACCCAAAGCAAGAGATGAAAGAGACCAAGGAAACATGAGACTATGTTTCATATTACTCCAACAGATTGTGTATGCATAGATAATCCTCTGAAGTCCATGCAAGAGATAGAAATAGGAAGAGGATAAAACGAAATTTGTTGCTTACCAACATTCAAATTTCGTGTGTATTAACAGTTAAGAAGATAGTAAGTACTAAAATTGAGCATATACCTAAAATGAATTGCAGCTTTTACCTTACAGAAGCTGTATTATTTTTATACTTTTGTTGCGAGGTTATGACCGTAAGATTTTATGGCATGATAAACGTTAACCTGAAAAATAATTATGTTGACAAAACAGCTGCTATAGATATTATGACATTTCCAAAGAATCAAATATGAGAATATACTCCTTTTCTTGTTAAACTGCAGCCGTTAACATCATTAAAGACTTATCTTGATAAAGAAAACCATAAGACTCCATGGACCTAGAGCCTAAAACAAAGAACAAACACATGAGCACACTGTTTGAATAAAACTTCATGTCTGAAGAGTTACTAAAGGGTTACCTGTCCAAGTTTTGCCAAATGTCACGAATTAAAATGTCAGAAAATTTGACATTCCAACTTGAACTATACCTTGCCATCTACGTCATGAGAAGGGTTTAATGGGTTAAAGTTAAACCATCATTACATATATCTGAAGAGCTATTGACCAATATGGGTTGCTGTTGTTAAAGGTCATTGCTCATTCAACATGTGAAACTTAAAGGAGTGAAACCAAATACTCAAACTTAATTCAGTCATCTCGATGCTGCAACATAAAAGACGCTGACTTTAGATATGCTAATGCTAAAACCACAAGACTTTTTAAACCATCATTTATCAAGTAATAGCTTGAGTCAAAACCCAAAGTTTGTAAGATTTCAATTAAAGATGACATACCTTGTAGTTTAAAAAATGCTGAATTTTCATCCCTTTTATCAAGATTAAGAATTCCAATAGCTTTTTTTGTTGAGGTCTTTCACGGGAAAGAAAAGGGCAGGATGTAACCCCATCAGAATCTCTAGGCCAGAGTCTCCATTTCGTTGAGGTTGATGGTCTTAACTGGCCCCATCACGCAAACAAATCAGCTTACTCCACATGGCAGTAATCAGAGCTGGAGAAGCCAGACTCGTAACAGCACAAGAGCTACGTCGTGAATCTCACTTCGTCACTGTAATGACCCTCACAAGTGATCGGGGAACAAGTCAAGTGATCGA
>OVAP01001833.1:0-21876 GCA_900406295.1 Aurinia saxatilis | reverse complement strand
TATGTTCGAATCATACAGTGTGATTTCAGGACAACTTTCCTTCAAAAAGATGCTCTGGAGGAGGCAAAATTGGATGATATGATCTCACTGGCAGAAATCTTGGGCGTTACGAAGAAACTCCAGGAAGCTTATAAAGAGGAAGAAATGTATTGGAAACAGAAAAGTATAAATCTTTGCTTAAAGGAGAGTGAAAAGAATACAAAAAAATTTCACGCGGTGACAAAACAACGACGAGCTCATAATCGGATAACGGGGCTAGAGGATTCGAATGGAAATTGGGTTGTTACAGATTCGGAAATAGAAAAGGTGGCCACCGAATATTTCCAAGGGTTGTTTACCTCATCTGCCACGGCCGATGCACACGGATTATTACAAGAAATACATCCTAAGGTAACAGAGGAGATGAATAGGAATATGATGAAGGAGATTACATAGGAGGAGGTCCGGAAAGCGCTTTTTGCTATGCATCCGGAAAAATCTCCAAGTCCGGATGGGATGACAGCTCTGTTTTACCAACGATTTTGGTCATCTATTAAGACGGAGTTGGTCAGTTTGGTACAAGGCTTTTTCGATAAGGAAGGTTTGATAGGCGGCTTAATGAGACAAACATTTTTTTATCCCGAAAACCGTGNAGACAAACATTTTTTTATCCCGAAAACCGTGCAACCTAAAGGAATGGGGGATTTCAGACCGATTAGTCTGTGTAATGTGAGTTATAAAATTATCTCAAAAGTTTTACGTTTACGATTAAAGGATATTTTGCTCAAATTAGTTTCCGAAACACATTCATCATTTGTTTCGGGGCGGTTGATAACGGATAATATCCTAATAGCACATGAAATGTTCCATGGGCTCTGAACAAACCATACATGTCAGAAGAATTTTATGGCTATCAAAACTAATATGAGTAAAGCTTATGATCGCATTGAATGGAATTTCTTGGAAGCGTTGTTAAGGCAGCTAGGATTTCACGAAACACGTGTTTTGCAAATCATGTGGTGTGTGAAGTCAGTTTCATCTCAGGTTTTACTGGACGGAGATCCAAAAGGTTTGATCGTACCCGCAAAGGGTTTGCGGCAAGGGGAACCCCTGTCGCCATATTTGTTTATTCTGTGTACCGAAGCTCTAATTGCGAATCTTAGAGAACGGGAATTGACTAAAACGATAATTGGCCTTAAGGTAGTCAGAGGTAATCCAGCTATTTCTCACTTGCTATTTGCTAATGACAGCCTTTTCTTGTGTAAGGCGAACCTAGAGGAATGTGCAAGCATACTGGAACTTTTAGAGGCTTATGAAAAAGCTTCGGGGCAGGTTATATATTTCTATATATCCTCGATTATGTTTGATCATAAGGTTCCAGATGACGTACGACAATCTATAAAGCTAATGATGAATATTCATAAGGAAGGAGGAACGGAAAATTACATGGGCACACCGGAAAGTTTGGGTGGTTCTAAAGCCAAAATATTTAGATTTGTGAACGAGAAACTTCAAGGTAAGGTTAATGGATGGTCTTCCAAACTCATGTCTAAAGGAGGAAAAGAGATTATGATCCAATCGGTGGCCTTTGCATTGCCGAATCATGTTATGTCATGCTTTAAACTTCCCGAGTCGTTAACTTCTAAGTTAAATAGTGCTATTTCAAATTTCTGGTGGAATTCCAATGGAACTAGTCATGGTATCCATTGGACTACATGGGACAAACAATGTCTTTCAAAAAACAAAGGCGGACTTGGTTTCCGTTCTTTGGAAAATGTTAACTTGGCCTTATTGGCCAAGCAACTTTGGCGGTTCCATCGATACCCGGATTCTTTGGTGGCGCGAGTCCTTAAAGATAGATATTATCGGAATACGAGTCCTTTCAACGCTAATAAGGCTTATTTTCCATCCTATGGCTGGAGCAGTATCTTTTCAGCATGGGATGGTCTCTTAGAAGGGATTCGGTATCGGGTGGGTGACGGGCGCTCAAATTTGGTATGGGGAGATCCGTGGCTCCCAGATGACACACCCCGCCCGGCCCGTGATCCGGGTGCGGAAGACTATCCGGATTTGTTAGTTCATCAACTAAAAACCCAGGATGGCAAGGATTGGAATATTCCGCTATTACATCAGTTAATGGATCCCGAGGATATCGAGTTAATACGAAGCATAGTTATTCGGCCGCAGATCCGTCAGGATAAAATCTTATGGCATTTTACAAAGTCCGGTAATTACACAGTTAAGTCGGGGTACGAGTTGGCTCTTTCGAAGTGTTATATGGTGGATATTCCATATATTGAGGAGCCAAGTATTGCAGTTTTCCAGGCTCATGTCTGCTATACTGTCCGACTAAAATTAAACATTTTTTAATGGCAAACGCTAACTAGTTCTATGGCAGCCTTGACCCGACTACAGGACCGAGGAATATACTTGAATACATGTTGTCCAAGATGTGGGCAAACGGAGGAGACGATCAACCATGCCTTATTTGAATGGCTGTGGGAGCTTAAAATTTGTGAATTAGCCAAATTTTCAATGGATGATAACTCGTTCCTGGGTTTCTCAATCTATGCAAATATGGATTATTTATTTTGGCGTCTTCCACAAACTAATGCCTATGATGCAAGTTGGATGGATAACAAAGACAGTTTTCCATGGATATTTTGGTTTATTTGGAAATCAAGGAAAAATAAGGTTTTTCGGGGTACATAATTCGATACTACGGAATCATAAAACTGGTGGAGCGAGAATGCTCGGCTTGGAAAGGGGCACAACTATTGGAAATCTCTAAACAACCACATGCACTTGCTCGGGTACCTGAGGGGATATTTACGTATTGTCAGGTGGATGGTTCGTGGACCCGTTCTGATAGTACTTCGGGACTGGATTGGATTTATTGTCACGGAAATCAGGTTATACTTCTGGGGGGTCAAGGTACCCGACGGAGCCTCTCTCCTCTTCACTCGGAGTTTGAGAATCTCCTTAAGGCAATGCAAACTTTCCATGAGCTAAATCTTCCGTGTTCATGTTTCCAGACAGACGGTATGGAGTTGCTGAGCATTATACAAGTCCCACTAGATTGGCTAGCTTTTAATATCCTGTTAGATGCGTTCGGTGAGCTTAAAGAAAGATTTTCCTCCTTCTCTCTGACATACATTTGACGGACGACAAACACAAGAGCGGACTGTTTGGCTCGTTCGGCACGCATTAGATCTTTAGAATTCGATTACGTAAACAATTGATCACCTTTCTGGGCATCCAATTTTGTTGGGATGACTTGATCTAATTAATGTGTGGTTGTTAAAAAAAATGTGCATTTAAGACCAGGACTTGTAGGTTAGCGGTTGTGCTATGGTTGTCATTGTATCAGCGCCTGGGTTCGAACCCAAAATAATACAAAATTATTGTTGAAAAAAAAATACATTTAAATAGGAATGACACATATCATTATTCTATCAGATTATGTGGCAGCTTTTCAGAACTATTTTGAGAAGTGTTTTTTAATATATTATATAAGATGGTTCCTGATAAAAACATACATATATAAATAGTAATTTGATAAAAACATACATATTTTTTACTTCTGAGTAAAGATTGCAACGAAAAGTGGAATCCTCATTAAAAGAATGTTTTTTGACGGGTGGGTTTAACAAATGATGTTTTTCTTATAAAAATGGCATTATAATGTTCAAGAAAAAGTCTTTAACAAATAAACAGGGCATAAAAAAAATTATATGAAATTTGAAGAAAATAAAACGGCAACTTGCCATCCTACTTCTGTTTAGAAAAAAAAAACTTGCCATCCTACTTGTGTTTTTATATATTTTATTTTCAAATAGATGTCAAAACTTAGTTATGCTATGAAACATACTCAGAAAATTATGAGAAAACACTATTTTCAACCAATAAAAATATTAATATAATATTAATTATAGTATAGTTTAAATTATTCAGTTGTTTATTATATTAATTTTACCTGTTTTCAATTGTTTTGTACGTTTATATTGTATTAAACATCAACATTTTGGGTTTATAATTAAATGGTGGTATTTGATTCTTACATTCGAACTTGGTATTGTCAAACAAATCTTATTTGGCCAATTGAAACAGTGTCATATTTGAAATTTATTACAAAACCGGATCAATCTAGAGTTAAAAGCCTATATTATCCCATTATTATTATATAAAACAAAAAAATCCGGGCCTATATAGTTTGAAACCTTGAATGAAAAGACACATAGAAAGAGATCAAAACTAGCCACCAAGAGAGAGAGAGAGGGAGATGGGGAAAACTACTTGTTCAAAACTGGGTCAAGTGCTCATTGTGGTTCTTCTCATTTGCAACCTTACTTACCGTACTGATTCTGCTCTTCCTTCTCCACTTTCAATCACTGGTTAGTGTGAGTCGTCCGGCTCATAAGGAAATGGGCTCTGTGCAGTAATAATAAAAATGCATACAGTTTTTAAAATGGGCCCTAATTTGTTTAAAATGGATCCAAAAATGTATCAAAAATTACAACAACAAAAATTGGACCCAGTGCAAATACACCTCTTGCACAGCCCAAGAGACGGGCCTGAGTGTGACAGTACACAATGAACAAACATACATAAATAAATAAGAGTTCTGTGTTTTGTTTAAAATATTGATTCCATGCACGTACAATATTTTACTATATTGCTTACAATCACGTTACCATCTAGGCTAACGTAACCGCTAAATTCATTTTTCGTTCGTCTAATATCTGCAATAACTTTTTCTTTTTTTTAATGAACTAAAGGGAGGACAATGATGGCGTATAATCCCAATGCTATCATCGGAACACCACCATCACAAAGTAAACATGGTGGTATAAAAGGTACCATGTTACTCCATGCATATCTTTTGATATTCTGCAATTTCCCACTTTTTCCTTTCTCACAAAAAAAAAAGAGAGGTGATTATCCACTTTCAGTTTTAGAGTTTTATGTTTTCATTTTATATCTATATATAGATTCCTCTATTATACATTATTAACTTTGATGTATACCATAATTTTATTTGTAGGGCCGGGTAAGATTGATGGCATCTATAAGCCAGATATTAAGCCAGATATGTACGCAGGCATAGACGCAGGATCATCACACAGCGGACATGGCGGTAGTCATTCCCCCTAGTGTTTGGTTCATTATTATCCTTTTCCAAGAATATGAATCCATTATTAGGCTTTGAAAAATAAATTTATATAGCTTATGAATGTAACTTTTCTTTTGTGTTTCTAAGTAAAAGCTTATCAAAATCTCAGTTATGTATACTAATATATATGTTTGTGTAATATGTATCGTGTGTTCAACTTGAAACTTCTATTATAAACTTCCAACACCTTTATTATGTAGTTCTTGGTAGAAGCGAAAGTACTTCTTAAAACATATACAGAGGTTCTGCATTGTAAACTGGTTTTTTTAGCAAACATTTATTACATTGATATCTTTGCACCTATGATTGTTTTTGGGAGAATTTGTGTACTGGACAAACAATATTTTCGTGTGAAATCCTCCTAGATTATATTACTCGGTTGTAGTCAAAACCAAGCGCAAAGCTTTGTTTTGCTAGCCCGTCTTCCAGCACGTGTGGATTCTTGAGGGATTAAAGAAAAGCTAATAAAATTGAAACAACACGATATTAAGGCAATGTCTACAAAATTCCATGGAGGGTCAACTGGTGAGATGGGTTGTTTAGAATCCGATTCAAATCACTCTATTGCATCCTTTTTTTTTTGAATGAATGTTAAAGTATATTCAAAAAAAAAAATTGTTTTACATCGGAGTGTGTCTGGTTTAAAAATATATTGTATCAAATCTATTGAACCGTACGCCAATATGCGAAATACCGCAGTTATTTTTTGCAAACCAGACAAGCCAAGTTTTCCGACACCATCTCTTCGTTGGACAACGTAATTATCATGTCCTTGGATAGCATCATAAGTGCGTAGAAACAACGAACGGCTCATCCGGAATCTTCGTCAGAACATCGATTCAGGAAACAAAGGATTCTCGGCAAAATAATTATTGAAGAGATTGCGGAAAGCATTTTCCCGATCACGGTTGATAACTATATGACCCGGAATAGATCCACCATGGAAACCCTCTGAGTCAAATATGTTTTGAGTGATGAGAAAATTGTTGTTTGCAGTGATTTGAGCTACTGCTTGCTTTTCTATATCATCATAATAATCATTATCTGAAGATAAAGAAGAAGATGAAGAAGAATATGGTATATAAGATGAACTACCATAGTTGAAATTCATCTTTTATGTGAAGAAATAGAAAATATGATGGTATTGGTATTATTTTCTAAGCATGGTACCCATTTTATATTGCAAAAAAAAAAAATCTAAGCCGTTGAATTTCTTTGAAGAAAATCTAACTGTTGCTTTGTGTAGTCACTTCATGTCTGAGATCAGTTATCATCTTGTTGAAAAATACGAACTAATCTAAACCGTTGAATTTCTTTGAAGAAAATCTAACCGTTGCTTTGTGTAGTCACTTCATGCCTGAGATCTGTTATCATCTTTGTTGAAAAATACAAACTAATCTAAACCGTTAAATTTCGTAGAAGAAAATCTAACCGTTGCTTTGTTTAGTAATTTCATGTCTAATATCAGTTATCATCTTTGTTGAAAAATTACGAACTAATCTAAGCCGTTCAAATTTCTCAAAATAAAATATAACTGTTGGTTTGTTTAGTCATTTCATGTGTAATATCAATTATCATCTTTGTTGAAAAATGCAAACTAATCTAAGCCGTTCAATTTCTCATAAGAAATCTAACCATTGCATTGTTTAGGCACTTCATGTCTGATCAATTATCATCTTTGTTGAAAAATACGAACTGATCTAAGCCGTTCAAATTCATTGGCGAAGATCTAACCGTTGCTTTGTTTAATCACTTCATGTCTGAAATCGAACTTTCGTTCCTCTATATAAATGTATACCACTCTTTGAACAATCACACATCTTCAACTCATTTTCTTACTACTAATATTTCTTCTATAATGGCTTCAAGTCGCACTGCTTCATATTCAATTGAAGAAGATATGCACTTTTGTCATGTATATCTTGATGTTTCCCAAAATCCAATCATAGGAATAACCTAATCAAGAGATTAGTTTTGGGCAAGAGTTCTCACTGAATATGAAAAATCTGAGATTTCTCATAGTCGTCCAAGACCAAAGAGATCTTTACAAACTAAAATGACAACATTTCTTAGTGCGGTCTCCAAGCTTAGGGGATGTATTAACCAGATCGAAAACAAAAATCCTAGTGGTGCTTCCGAGAAAGACATTGTAAGTCTATATAAATATACTTTGTACTTACTCTATTTTTACTAAATTATTTTACTTGTTAAATAATTAACATGATTCTCTTTCAATGTTAAACTAGTTCCACCAAGCAAAATGTTATTAGCACAAGATGTCAAATACAAGAAATTTAGTGTCGATCATGTCTGGCCTATCCTTAAAAAAATTTAGAAATTTTCAAATAACCAATCGACTAGAACCGCTGCATTCCAAGAAAGAAGTGGTGATGTCATGTCATCTCGATCAGTTCAAGATGAGCCATCGCCATCCCCTGGTATAAATTCTTTTGATCTAAATATTGATAGTGAAGAAGCTACTTTGAATTCATCCTAAAGACCTAATGGGTGTGAAGAAAGCAAAGAGAAAACAACAATATGAGGAACAATTCAAACAAATGATGGAGCAAAATGATAAGCTTATCAAAGCTATTGCTTAAGGTATTTCTGAAGAATATGAAATTCAAAGACAGAAGGTCGAAGCGCAAACAATGAAACACGAGCGTAAAATATTATTTGCATATTTGAATGCTATAACGGATCCAGCAAGTCGTGCGTATATTGAAAATGAAACAATGCTGATTTTAGGAAGAAGAACACCAACAAATTAAAATGAAGAACACGGAGAAAGTTCTCAAAGCCAATATCAAGGATCTCAGTACCGAGCATCTCATTATCAAAGAGATCAGGCTGAAGGGGAACAAGTTCATAGAGAACATATTCAAGGACAACAACCTTAAGGTGAAGACCAAGGAGCACCAAGTGACCAACAAGACTATACCCAATACTATAACTTTTTTAGCGGAAATGATTTTCTCGGGTAGTAGTTTATTGTTTAGATTTGTATTATGTACCCAAATGATCTTGTTGCATTTTTAGTTTTTTTTTATGTTTGTTTGATTTCAATTTTCTGTTTTTTTTTGTGTGTTTCCAATGTTTCAATAGAACTTTCATATGTATTTTTAATCTTAATCAAGATGCATGTTAATTTAATTATTTTGTGACAATAAATTTTATATTAGTTATAATTAAAATTTATATTAGTAAACATAAGAGATATAAAAATATTTAAGATATATTTATATTTTAGTTATAAAATTTAATCAAATGATAAACAATAATTAAATTATGCTACATAAAAAATAATATATTTTAATGTTTAGTGTTGTGAATAGTACACACCAAATATAGAGTGATACTATTCACAAAATACCAAATCGACAAATATGCCGTCACGTTTGCCGTTGGGTTGGAGCACATTGAACACTAAATATAGTGTTATACCGTTCGCTTGGAGGTGAGGCAATTGTCTATAATATAAGATGATCACACGTTGTTAGCGTGGGAGTCTTGTGTGAAGGCGGCTTTCTGAACTGGTGAAGCTAAAACATTGTGTCTTAATGTTTGGACTCCAGCACAGAGGCGGTCCCTAGTTGGGAGCATATTAAGATTTTTTTATATAAAAATTAATGTTTAATTTTATGCAAAAAAACTTTTTTTTACCTCAGAAAGGTTTAAACGGTTCGATAAAAACAACTTAGCAATACAGCTGGATAGTCTTCAAGTTGGAGCCGATGGACGAGTAGAGAACCACACAACCTTCAACCATGGGATGATAGCTGCAGATCCAAAGTATGGTCTACCTATTGAGAGAGGAGCTGACTTATACGAGCAGCTTTCTTGAAGGCCTATGCATTAGTTGCAACAACTTACATTTAATTTTATTAAAGTCTTAAATGCACATAAAAGTTTTAGATAATCGTATATTCTTGTACTAAAAGTTTTGGAAACTAGACTCGTTATTAATAACGTAGCATCATAGAAATGATTCGAAATAGTACAACACGTTTGAACATAAATAAATACTATAACACCATCTTATGTAAATTAAACATATCACATATGTTCCATAGAAATTGCTGAGGGTGGTGATGGAGGAGCATTTCTAATACCAGCTCGTCGACTGATTGATGACTGCACTGGTATAAGCATTCTTCTAGTAGTTCTTGTTACTGCTTGTAGCTCTAGTTGAGGAGTCAGAGCACCATCGATAAAGCATGGAACCAAAATAACCAATAGAAGCAAGAACACAATACTCAAATTCGATGGACCACTTTTGATCATCTCTCACTTAGTTTAAAAGTTTAGGACTGATTTAAGAAAACTAAAAATCCTAGAAACAGAAAATAAGAGAAAACAATATTTATGTTTTCCTCTTCCTCTTGAATTCTTCTTCACCTTCTTGTTTGTTGTTGGGATTCGAGATCTTCCTGGCCTTCTTCCCTAAATGGATCTATTATATAGCTTTCCAAAACACGGCAATGACTACATTCTGAATTTATGATAAATAAGAAGCAGATTTGATGCTTGGTAAGGTCTAGTGGGTTGTGTGATGATTTGACTTGTACTTTAATAAACAAAAAAGACAAAAAGCCAAATATGACTTTTCCAGGTACACACTTAGGTCGTCACTTTGCTGCTAGTATTGTTCACATTGTAATACTATATGGTGGATTAGAGAAGAATAACAGGAATTAATTCGATTATCTTTTTGTGTTAATTGTAATCTGTCTAGAGAAAGCCTTATAGTCAGATGTGTGCGACTCGAAGGAATGCAATGATGGGTGATCTATTTATAAGTACATGGTAAATTTATAGTTATCCAATATATGTACATGGTGAAAAGCTGCCTAACTTGGGAATCATAATACAATCATAATACCAATAATTACTAGATTTATAATATCTATAAATTTGCAGTTATGACTAGCTTGGTAATTATTGGTAATATGAAATTATTTTAGATATGTGTACAGAAAACGTAGGAGTCGTGTAGTGAATAATAAATATTTGATTCCAAAAGAAAAAAAAAATTATATTTTATTTATTTCGAATACAGAGAAATCATCAAATCCCAAAATCTTAAATTATGGCAAACCGCAGAGGACAATCTCTACTGTGACCACTACCCAGTGGCGGATTTACACTGTAGAAGGTTCATCACCATATCTAACTTAACTCTTATTTATAAATAATTTTGGTAAATGAAAATTAAAATTGGGTGGATCATTTGGTTACAGAATCCTTTTTTGACCATCCTATCCAAGTCAAAACTTCTCAAGACACCTCCAATTCCTTCCTTTTATTCATTTTGGACTATAACCCAAAAAAAATATATATATATATATATTATTGGTTTGTTCTATATAAACTATATTGTTTTCTTTATATAATTATATTGTGTTTCCAAAATAATATGATTTATAGTTTATTAGCATTACGTTTTATATAAACTGTATTTTTCAAAAATAATATTATTTATATATATAATTATATTGTTTTCTAAAAATAATAGTAATAAAAAGTTTATCATTATTTATACTTTGTACCAGGTAAAAAATATTTATGGATTTTCCAGCACCGTGTAGACTGCATGATGGGAATATTGGCATCAACTTTTTTCTCTGTTATGTTCAATTTCGACAATTATCAAATGTTAAAATCCCATTACAAAAAGTTAGAATACTTAAAAAGCAGTCACTTATGAATTCTTTTAGATATTTCTTTCAAACTGAGTTATTTAGGAAGTATTATAGAATAATTGAATTTGAATGATTTCAAATCAACTTCCAACAGACTGATCTTAAAGCTTTTAATGAGAATCTAATTAATTCTATGAAAATGATCATTTAACAACTAAGATTTGGTTCTTCACATTTGTCATTCAATTTTCTATATAAATTTGAAATGATAGGAACTTGAACATCACATAATCAAACACGATAACCAAATCATGTATGTCAACTTTTATTTGTCATAAGTGTGTATATATATGTTTTAGTTCGATCTACATATATGAAAACCTCTCAACAATTCTCAAATATTTGAAGAATACAAATTGAATCCTCATAAAAACACAGGAATAAACATGGTTGTCTATGTCAAATACACGTTAGTAGTGTTTTTTCTTCTTGTTGCCTCATCACATGGAAGATTAGGTAACAAAATTTCAGAAGGTGAGATTGGCACCATCTGCCCACAATCACAGAATCTTTCATTCTGCTTCAAGTTCTTTAAATCGGCTCCTCAGACTAAAACATTAGATGTTCCTGGTGTCGCCAAGTTTTTGATCAATAAGACATCAGGGGATGCGTTAGACACGCAGAAGCAATTCGAGTCACTCGTATCAAGCACGGCGGATCCTCATTCTAAGAAGATTTACATTCAATGTTCAAAAAATTATAAAAATGTATGTAGTGAGTTTGATGCCGCCCTCAAAGCATTGGCAGTAAAGGATATTAATAACTTTTACATGAGAGTCTCGACTGCGGCTATAGAGGGAGATTTGTGTAATTCTGAGCTGTCAAGTGTTAAACTTAGTCTACAACTCTTGATAAATACTTATGACATCGACAATCTGTCGGACATTGTTGTGGTGATTTCTAAAATAATATCTGGTAACTAATAAAATTATATATTGAGCCATTTGCTTCTGATCAACAAGTTAACTCGCTTCTTATCACTTGCTAACATCGAGAAGAGACATAAACCTCCCCGCCTCTCTTGCTGATGATGACCTTCTAACAACGATACCTAACAAGAACCCAATTTTTCTAGTGATAACTAGGTTGCGACTTATACTCGTGCAGTCTTGTTTCTTTCGTGGTCAAATGTAATGATCTCTTATATGTACATACATATCAATCAAAAAAGTTTTGATTTATTAATATTAGGAATAGAGGTTTATGAAAATTGAATACAATTGAAGATTGATGACGGTTGATGGAGGTCTATATACTATTTACCATTCGCAAATTATAAAATTTTAAGCATTAGACAGTTACAATCTTGGAAAACCTTTAGTAAATGGATATAACCGGTTTTATACCATGATATTATATTATTTATTTATTTTATAGAGTCTATATTATTTTTACTCGAGTCCAAATGAATTATTTTTGGGCAAATGACGAGTTTGGAGTACTGGGTAAATTATGAAGCAAAAAGATCAAAGTTTGAAAAGAGAAAAAGACAAACAAAGAAAATGAAAATATTCTAGAAGAGGTGTCGATCGACACAACGCGTATGTTCAGCCACTTTCCTATTTTTGAAGAACAAGCAAATTTTCATAATCACTTCTGAAAAATTGGTTTTAATAATTAACCATTTATTAATATTTGTGTAGGACCCTTAAAATATGATGGTTTGGCCATTACTTAGTTTAGGCTCAGATAGAGAAAGTTTTAGGGAGAAGATTTTCTTACACCATTGTTCTTATTTTCTCTTTAATATCTATTGCTATTTCAATTAATTCGTGATGAATTGCTTGGCTAGGCTTGAGTAGTTTATTTGTTAGGTTTATGGTTCTTAGGATTAGATGAATTTTTGTTAGTCATAAATTTGATTTTAGGAAAACACCAATAGTTCTTCATCTAGATTGTGCTTTAATGCTAGTTCATTGATTGGCCATTTTGAATTAGATCTTAGGTTAATTATTATATGCGGAAGTATTAGTAATTACTTGAATTAATTTTAGATGAAAAAGTTTTCGATTCATAAAGGAATTTGGTTTAGAAAACTTGTGAACAATTGACCTAGATTTAATGCTTATTCAATTCTCTAGAATTCACAAAGAATTTGGTTTGCTAGGAATTAATTATAGATTGTTTGCTCAAATGAAGTTGGTTTGCTTTACATTTGTGTTTGAGTTCTAGAACTAGGATTGGTGTCTGGTTTTACTAACGTTGTCGAACGACACCATCATTGGTGTCGATCAACACTTGTCAGATTTAGTCTAACAGTTTAGATTCTTCCCCGAAGTTCTCAAGACTTAACGCTTGTTTTAATTGATTGAAAAACCATATTCTCTAATACTTTCTTATTTTATATTAATAATTAAAACTCTGTTGTCCTAGATTAATTTAGAAGTCTTTAAACTAGTTGTGTGATTTATTGGTCTTCATGGATTCAGTCCCTAAGTATTATATCTCATTTGCTGTGTATATATAGGGTAAAAAATTATGTATCAATCAACTAGATTATCTGCAGATTTTCCATAGTCTATGTGATTACACCGGTTCAGATCAAATGTCTAGTGGATTTATGTCCTCTCCGGCTATGACAAGATTTATCATTGTAAAAAGTGTTAAGTGCATGTGCCACTGTTGATTGACTATCATAGTGTACATGTAGTCCCATGACTAGCTTCTCCCACACGGGGATATCGACTATAAACATTTGAAGCCACTCTGCGTCAAGTAATTCTGTCGAATGTTTTGAATTTTGATCTCATTGTTTATATAGCCGCCAAAGTTTATTTGGAAGATTTCCAAGATACTACTGCACCACCGCGAGTAAAGACATATCCACTTGTGGATTTAAAGTTTTTGGAGTCAAATATTCAATTTGTATCACTGTATCCTTCCACAACTGTATGTTCTTTGTTAGTGCAAACCATAGTATTAAATGTATTTAAGTAGTTTAATGCTCTTTTTATGGCTTTCTAGTGTTGTTTGCTTCGATTACGTATTTAGCGGCTTAGTATATTTAATGTGTGCGCTAAATCGGGTCGAGTACAGTTTGATAAGTACATAAAACTACCGATAACCCGAGCATACTCCACCGGATCGAGGAAACAAATGTTCGAAGAAAGAAGTATTTCACCACTATGATTGTGTTTACATGGATATCGAGTATATATAAATTTGGGTTCATAATCGGGATTTTATTAAGCAATTTCCAACTTTTGAGCTTTGGGACAAGCTCTTTTGTGCAGGGGAAGGTATTGATAAGACATGGGAAAGCTCTATGATAAGAAGAAAGTTAGAGGTGGGAACATATTGTTGAGCTTATTGTTGAGAATAACTTGGAGAAACGTTGAATATAAATAAAGAGTGTAGACCATAGAGAGATTCATTCAAAAACTTGTGTAGCATCTTATCCAACAATTGTAATCTTTTGGTATGTTAATAAAGAAGAAACCCTCTCCTTTTTGTTATACAAAAATGGAGCTTTTCAAATGAGTTCTATGACAATGGATTATTGGTGATACGAAATTAGTTTAGATATGCTTACGAAGAAGAACGCAGGATTCGAATGGTCAATACCAAATATTTCATTTACGAAGAGACCTTGAGAACAAAAAAATTATAGAACCCAAAAATCTCAAATCATGTTGGCGGATAACAACGTCTACGTCTCCACCAGGAACTACCACCATGTAGACTGCATGATGGGGATATTGGCCCCAACTTCCTTCTCCGTTCTGTTCAATTTATAATTGGAAAATGATCAAATGTTATTTATGCATTTCTACTTTTCTTAACTTTTTCGTCTTTTTTTGTTATCCAAACTTTTTTTTGTACAAAAATGACTTATCATGTAAAGAAATTCTAACTTATTTGCATTAAAAATTACTAAAACGTTAAATCTAAAACAATTTAGATATTGGTTTTACGCCTTGTAATTAATATGTTTTTAAAAAATTAGAAAAAAATCGACATGGTTCATACATAACCAAACCGATCCATACTCCAATTTTCTATTTTTTTGTAGATAGATCATACAACTATACTGAAAGTCAATAGGAAAATTCTGATAGATCTTCATATTAAGTGTGAGTATGATGCCAATTTTCCCTCATATAGTATTTTAAAATAATCAGTATAAACATTAATAAACTATAAAAATTGATGAGGATATGATATACTATGTGCACAGACATTAACCGGTCAGTAACTTTAAATCTTGCGGAGAAGCAAAAGCATAGAATGCGAACGAAAGAACAACTAGCAGGCAGAACAAAAGTCCCACACTCAAAGAATGACTCTTTGCCATTTCTCATTTTCTCTTTGTTAAGGGGTAATTTGTTATACCTTCTCGATGACTCTTATCAGGGCCGGCCCAACAAATATCAAAACATTTGGCTGCCTAAAGAAAAAGAAAAAATATACGCCCTCAATGTTATTCGAACCCTGGTTGATTTACAATCAATGATAACAGAACCATTAGACCACAATAAAGAATTTGTTCAATTTTGTTGCCCCAAATTCTTATTAAAATTTTGGCGCCTAAACTTTGTGCTTTTTTTTTTTAGCCTCGGGCCGGACCTGACTCTTATTTATATCCCAACGAAGAAAAAGAGTACAAAAATGCGGATAAGGAAGCAAAATATGGATTTTTTGTGCCACTCAGTTAGATATTCGTGATAAGGAGAAAAGTAAGAAAAAAAATGTTCAACTAACAATATATATTACGAAAATGCATTGCCTTTATGAAAATCAGTAGAATATTGTTGGAATGAGAGTGATTAGGTGAAACGTCAATCACAGTATAGTACTCGCTATAAATTTTTTTTTTTTTCTTTTTTTAAATGCATTTTTTTTTTTTTTGTCAACAAATGCATTTATGAAAATCAGTAGAATATTGTTGGAATGAGAGTGATTTGGTGAAACGTCAATCACAGTATAGTACTCGCTATAAATTTTTATTTGTTACTTTTTTAAAATGCATTTATGAAAATCAGTAGAATATTGTTGGAATGAGAGTGATTGGGTGAAACGTCAATCACAGTATAGTACTCGCTATAAATTTTTATTTGTTACTTTTTTTTTTTTTTAAGTGAACTATGTTCTATTATTCTAAACTCTAAGCATATGCATATATATATATATATATATGTTTGAGAGATAATGACAAATATACCCAATTTTACATATTCACTAATTTCATGTAACCAAATATTTTTTTAAATCATATCTATCCATCTTTTTTATTTTAATATTATTATATATTTCATTTATTAACACTATTTTTATTATAAATAATATATTTTCTAGGGTTTAGAATTTTAGGATTTAAGATTTAGTAAAATTATAGAGTTTATGATTTATTTAGGGTTTAAGATCTAGGGTTAAGCTCTTATAAACTTATAGTTTAAATTTTAATACGTATTAGGGTTTAATTGTTAGGATTTAGGGTTTATATTTTAGGGATTAGGGTTTATTAGTGGTGGGAAGACTTTTTTGGGTTTAGAATTTTAGGGTTTAGGGTTTTTAAACTCTAAATCCTAGATCCTAAATCTCATAAATAGGTAATATTTAAATAGAAGTATTTTAGATTTTTTACACAAAAAAAAATTGATTAAAAAGAAGAAATGTGGGTATATGTGATTAATAGTATAAAAAACTAAGTATATGTGGTTAAATTCGTATATGTGATAGTGTTTTTGTTCAGTAAAATATAAATATCCTATGAATATAATTCTTACAATTTTAATGACATAATAATTTTTAAATTTATACCTTTTTATAATGAAGAGTGCAAAAACTTTTATTTATGATGGATTATATACAACCTTTAAATTAAAGCGCAGAAAATAGTGAATACAAATTTTGATTTTAAATTACATCCGGTCTTGTTGATCAAAAGAGATTCTTTCGTGTGCGCATCTCAATGGATTAACATTCACAATATATCTTGAAATCATGCATGTCATAGTGGCGATGGAGGTGGCGGTGGTGACTTTGACAATAGTGACGGCTGTGGTGACAATAGCGGCGGTGGTGGAGTAGGCAATGGCAAATGGTAAACACCGCCATCTCCACCTCCTCCACCATGACCACTCTTTGATGATTTTACTCTCGACATTATTCGTCTCGATCCTATTTGATTTATTATTTTAATTAAAGTTTATACAAACAATGTGTATCTTATAAGGGCATGTATATAAGTTAACATCAAATCTTAAAATATACTCAATTCGATTAATCTGATTTGTTGTTGTTGTTTTTTCTTTTTTTTAAAATAAGCGGAGTTGTTGTTTCAAACTTGTTTTGTAAAACATGGTAACCAAACTCAAACAGAAAAATAAATAAATAGTCCGACTAAAATATTAAAGTTGATAAATTAAAATTTCAAAACTGCAAAAAAAAAACTAAACTAAACCACAAAGAGATTATGAAATGGGCAATGTACGTATGTTATTACATAACCACATTACTCATCTTATGTTAAACGAAAAAGATCTACATAGGTATGGTGAGACCAAGAGTCTAGAATTAAATATTTAAACGATAATTAATTTAAACTACTATAACGAAAATACAAAGTCTATGAAAATAAATATTGTATTAATATTTTGTGAAAATATAAGCTTAATGATGAAAATTAATATTTACAAAAAAAATTATCAACACACATTCATGAATTAAAAATCTTCTTTGTGATTTATATTTATAAAAGTCAGGTAGTCGGCTTATATAAATGATCAGTATGATGTGTATCACAAACTAAAACTGCCAAACTAACCTGATGATGCAAGAGCGTAATCACTAGAGCATGAGACCAAAAGAACCATCACACCACCTCCAATGGACAAATTTAGGGAGTGTCTACCAAAAAAAGAAAATGAAAAAGAAAAGAAAATAAGTATAGATGTAAATAGAGAGAAAATGTCTTCAATGCCTATAGTCAGACTCCTATCTAAAGATATCTCAAATATAAAATTAATAAAAATAATAATTTTTTATTGGTGAAATTTGCCAATCAATATGTACGTTGTGGATGCCCTGAACCAAAAACACAATTCCCAAACCTCTCTTTGTCATCTCACTCTTTTTCTCTTTGTGTTGACTTGCTAAATCTTTTGATCGATACTCTTATTTATATATTGTCTCTATGCCAACATTTTCTCTATTACTCCCTCCGTTTTTTAAAGAGTGTCGTTTTATACTTAATTATTTTATTTCACAAAGAGTGTCGTTTTCATTTTCCAATATAACTTTTAATACTAAATACCAAATTTAACCTCAAAACAAAGAAGAATATCAACAATCAACTTATTTTTAGGGGCATAACAAAACTTTTAATATGTTTTATTAATTTGTGTGTAAAAAACAGAAAATTATTATTTTATGCCAACTGTTTAAGACAAAGAAATGACGCGTACCGATGACTTTTCTCGGCGACTCATTTAAGTCGTTGACAATTTATCCTGTGACATCCTTCTATATACGACAAGTCGTTGCATGGAAAATTTTACGTCATATTACAGATTGACGCAGTGGTTGAAACAAACTGACCTTTGATTCATTGATAATAATATGGTGTATATGTGTCTATTTATATTATATTACTTTTTGTTAAACAGGAATATTGATTAAATTGATATTAGGAGTTTTACGATAAAAGCCTAAACAGGTTACATGTATTATAAAAACTTATACACACCCCATATATATCGACAGTTCTGTAATTGCAAGACCAAGATGTATATGTAAACATCAAGTTTCTTGTCTCCATAAATGGACTCTTGTCGATGTAACTAATAACCCATATTTTTGCTGACGACTGCATTAAATATATAGTGGGTAATGAATGATCCGATATGCAGCCTGAAGACCTTTCTCATTTTCTGTCACATGAATTGCGGAATTAGATATTATCCGGTTTTTTTTTTTTTTTTTTGATGTTATCCGTTTTGTATACCCTTTTTTTGTGCAAAAGTATACCCCTTTTTTTGTAAACTTATTTTATATACTTTCTTGGGAGGTTCCTTTTCTATTCGGATATATAAACATAAGGACTTGAATCAAACAACAGAAAAGTAAGAGGAAGAGATGGGAAATATTACCTTTTATTTGGAATTGTTACATTTGCTTATTGTGCTTTTTCTTCTCTCTCCCGAATCTGTTCTTGCTTCTTACCATGAATCGCTCACAATCACCGGTTAGTGTTTATATTGATGGAAAATTCATTAAATACTAGAATCTAATACATTAAGAAAATAAAAGATCTCAGCAAAAGATATATATCCCCGCTGGCCGCTGTCGAATTTACATATTTAAATCGGTTGAGTTGGTTTATTATTTTAGATATTTGGCCCAAATTTCTTTTTATTTGGTACAAAAATTAGGAATATAAGAAAAATATTGTTCATAGGCATAATACTGCTAAAATTTGGAAACTAAATGAAGCGATGTTTTTATGATTATAATTTTTTGGATGTTAGAGCAAACAAACTTAAATGTGGCCTCATTTTTAACCGGCTCTTTTAAAATTATGTATGGATATCTAAATTTTAAATTTAAATATGCCATCCATATGTATATTTGATACATAGAAGAAAAAAGATAACTAAGAATTATGAATTCTGACTTAAAAGTATAGATTAGAACTATTAAGCACGGAAGGGAGGGAGAGAACAGAAGAAAGTAAGTATGACCATGTGTTTTAGTCTTTTAGTACAAAGTAAATATTGCATTTATTATACGTCGTAATATTCATCGGCAAGCGTTAGCAGCATGACCATTTTAGGAAGTCAAGTAGGTATTTACTTTGTTCACTAAAGGTGTTTGGGTTTTGTCCTTAATTTCATTTCTTCTATATATGCCTTTGGAAGATTTGGCCTAAACACATTTTGCATTACACTTGCGTCTGTACTATTTCACCTATAGCCGTTCAGTGATTCACTCAACTTTAAGTAAAAAGTTTAGTCCAAGATATAGTTATACATTCATTGTAATTATTTTCACCAATGGTTTAGCACTTTTAATTGTTGATATAACCCAATATATTGTCAATATTTTCTAATTTCTGGTATTTTATTTCAAAGTTTTATCCATGTAAAACACAACTTAGGCTGGAACTGGATGTAAAATAAAGGAATAGGGAGTACTACTTGAATGGAAAAAAAAAAATAGAATAACATTAGTTAGAGGAGAATATTATTCCTCTCCTCTTTTAAAGGAGAATAAATTTCAGAGTAATACTGATTTTATTCCTCTATTATATGGACCCACAAGAATTCCTCTAAATTTAATATTTTGACAATTGGTGTAAATTTAGCATAACTCAGAGTAATTGTAGATTACTCTAAAATTTGTTACTCTAATCATACAACCAATTGCACCCTTAGAAAAATTAGTTCTTTCCTTAAACACAGATTCTATAGGTTTGGGAAGGAAATTGTTGCCAGTACGAGGATCAAACAGTCCGCGTAGTCCTCAATACTCGCCGCCAATGCGGCGTGGACCACCGCCACCACAGAAGCTGCATACACCACCGCCATCAAAGCTATGTGCACCACCACCACCGCTGCAGAAGCCACGGAAATCGCATGCACCGCAGCCATAAAACCGACATTGCCATCCCAGAAGCAACGCTTGCCACCGCCGCCGGTTTCTAAGTGTCCAAATTATATTTCAAATAATGTCCATGAATTTTATGGGCATAAACTAAAAAATATTGTGGGTCAAATCCATCAATGAAATAAAATCCACAAAATACAAAAATATTCCTTTTGCGGGAATATTATATATCCATTGCAAAGTTTGAACGTATGCTACAACCATGATTTTGTTACAAAATTTATGGTTTCTAGCATATTTAGCTAACTTTTCATGCTATGTGTACGGTCCATTACTCCTTCTTAATTAATGGCTCGGCACATGGCTCAGTTTCTCCTCAACATGGTATTCGACAAGGAGATCCACTTTCCCCTTATTTGTTTATCCTTTGTAGTGAAGTGTTATCGGGTCTATGCAAAAAAGCATAAAGGGATAGCAAGCTTGTTGGAATTCATGTGACAAGGAAAAGTCCTCGGACCAATCACCTCTTGTTCGCGGATGATACAATGTTTTTTTGTAAAGCAAATACAAAAAGTTGTCTAGCATTGAAAGAGATCCTACAAGAATATGCAAATGCATCGGGCCAAGTCATCAACAAACAAAAATCATCAATCTCCTTCTCGTCAAAGACAAAACAAGAATGGAAAAACAATGTGCAAAACATCCTAGAAATCACTAAAGAAAGGGGGATTGGCAAATATTTGGGAAGATCGATCTCTTCACTTCAATAGTAGATCGAGTAAGACAAAAGGCTATAAGTTGATCCTCTCAACGACTCTCTAGTGCCGGAAAGTTGACCATACTTCAATCGGTACTCTTCTCATTCCCTACATATGCCATGATTTGTTTTCAAATCCCGGTGAGCCTTTGTAAACGAATACAATCCGTACTTACGAGGGTTTGGTGGGACGCAAACCCAGATAAGAAGAAGATTTGTTAAGTGGCTTGGAAAAAATTAGCCCGCTCTAAGAGGATTGGAGGCTTAGGCCTACTGGAAATTTAAATCTTCAATATCGCTCTCCTTGCAAAGCTTAGTTGGAGAATTTTGAATAGACCAACGAGTTTACTGGCAAGACTTGCATTGATACAACTTTTCTCCACTGTTTTGCTCCAACCTCCTCATCTCATGGATGGAAGGGGATCTTAGCGGGTAGGGATCTTCTTGTACAAAACACCGGGAAAGTAATTGGCGATGGTCGTTCCACAAGTTTTGGCATGATAGTTGGATCTCTACAACATCAAGTCTCAAACCTATTGGGCCTTGTACAAACAAATTAAAGGACTGGATGGTTTCTGACCTACTTCATCATGATGAGAGTGGGTGGAACATTGAAAGATTAAATCGCGTTCTGTCTGGTTATGCTAACGATATACTTTGCTTAAGACCTAGTGATATATTGCGTTTTTGACATGTTTTAATCCTTGTTTTTTCTTTGT
>OVAP01001832.1:8366-21885 GCA_900406295.1 Aurinia saxatilis | reverse complement strand
AGAGCCACCTAATTTGAATCAGTTGGTGATCCATAAACATGATGCAGACTTAAACTCTAATCAGGAGACGGGCATGATTTAGTCGTTTCACTCTGTGATTCGATCGAATGCATGTCTGATTCGATCGATGAAGTTCCAAATGATGAACATAATTCCTTAAATCAACACGGCAAATGATGATATACTGATNAATCAACACGGCAAATGATGATATACTGATCTTTCATTTCAAATAAGACAAAGAAGGTCATTCGATCCATTCAAAGACGACGAGGTAAAATCCATCTTCCATTTCTATTCAATCCATTTCAATTCCCATTTTGCTCTCACAGTTTGTTTACATCGGGATGATGTTATTGAAGTCTAGGGCTATTCCTCGTTGTCTAACTCGTTTGTTTCTTTTGGCTATCTTTTTAATGATATTAAATTGGTTTTAAAATACTTTTGCAAAAAATTTCGCCCTTATTTTTCAAAATTTCAGTATGGAATAAGGACCTTACTCACAGCTGGATTTTGCAGCCTAGTGCCATCTTTACAAGACTGCCCCGAGGCACTTGTTTCAAAAACTCNCTAGATTTTGCGGCCTAGTGACCATCTTTACAAGACTGCCCCGAGGCACTTGTTTCAAAAACTCCATACTCAAGCTTCCCCAACATATCTCGGTTTGCACGTACTTTAATGAATCTGGTTTTTTATTCTATTTTATTTGAACTTAAACTGGACGATAAATCTTTCTTGCTGGAGGTGTTAGACTAGGAAAAATAAATCCATTCAGGACTTCTTATCCACTTTACCACTCTCTTGCTGATCCTGAATGGTCAACTTATCTTGAGTTGTTACCACACCCATAAACCTAACCTCTTTTCAAACCCCATGCAGTCTCTTTTCTTTTCTTATCTTATATGCAATATGTGTAAAACGGCCGGAGAGATGAGACCAACGCAGTTTCCAAATCACTCATGAAGACTGGCGAAAAACATGCTACGATCTTAATACATGCATGGAGATTCAAAGAGATGGTTTCAAGACTGATTTCCCTGGTAATACTTCATCAAAATTAAGGTAAAACTCGTGCCTTGCTGTATATGGTGAAAGCTTTTGGATTCATAAACAAAAACAAAAATTGAAAAAAAATCCAAAGCTTTATGATCCATACTTGTTTAGCAAAAGGCCAGGGAAATCAGGGATCAAAGGTGGAAAGAGGGGAAAAACGTTTAAAGGAGTCCGAGGATGTTCAAGAAGACTTCAGATTCCCTTAAAAGAATCTAAGTCTGGGGGAGGAACGAGCCGAGCTAAGGAGAGAGTGATTGGGGAATTGTGCCATCAAGCGGTCCGATCTCTCTTGCTTTTTTGCAAACATATTGCATTTCTCTTGGGTACGGTAAACCCTAAACACATTAGCCCCACCTCTAAATATTAGACTCCTCTCATTACATACCTAGGCTATTTTACCTAGTTGATACTTTCTAGTAAGAAAGCTCACACAATGATTAATGAATGTAGAGAGTCAGATTTCGGTACCTTTAAGGTANGGTAAACCCTAAACACATTAGCCCCACCTCTAAATATTAGACTCCTCTCATTACATACCTAGGCTATTTTACCTAGCTGATACTTTCTAGTAAGAAAGCTCACACAATGATTAATGAATGTAGAGAGTCAGATTTCGGTACCTTTAAGGTATTTGCCTGTTGAGATTCCTGTTGGACCAGTTGGGAAAGTTGTGGCGGGAGTATGAGATGATAACTTTTGGTAGGATTGTCGAGATGACCATCACGAAGTTGCGACCTCCAAGTTGTGGTACAAGTAAGCGAGGTCCTAACTTTTCAAACTTATTTTTCTTTCTTAGCATATTGTTTGTTCGAGAACGAACAAAGCTAAGTCTGGGGGATTTGATAGGGGTGATATTTTACCGCATTTTACCATATATTTCAATTACTTTTTATGACGAAACTAAAAGATTTTAAGATAAAAGTGATGATTTTCACTATTTTATGTTTTCAAAGTGTTTTTGTGGAAATAAGTTTTTTAGGTCATAAATGGGCATTATTCTCCAAGTCCAACAATTCAGTACCAGATGTTCGGGGCCAGATAAATCTGTTGTGCATTTTGGATTGAAGTGAGAATTGAAGAAAATCAAGCCACGTGAGTCAGCTGCCACATGGGCTTGGAATAAAGTCATTCGTCCCAACAATCAAGAAGTTATTCCCTTAATACTGAAGACTGGTGGAGAGGATCAGTTCCACACTCTAGAAGTTTGGCCTTAGATGAAGACCTTCCCCAACATATATTGCTCTGAGATTTTGACACAAGATATATGAAGAAGTCAGCTTTCCACTGAAAGTGGAATGAAGCAATTCCAACGTTTAGATATTGAGTTATGCTGATTCTACGGAAGACAGATTGTGCAGTCTAGATGTGAAGTAGTCGAAGAACGCGAAGGAAGAACGATCGATTGCCATATTGGATCGATCGATCAAGGCCCAAAAAGTCTCTCGAAGCCCATGAATTGAAGCGTATGAGTGAGTCAATGCCCAAAGATCCATTAGAAGCTTCCAGACGTGTCAAGATATTCAGTGGTTACCAAAATATATTTTCGGCTAACTATCGATCGAATATCCTCTTTATTCGATCGACTGAAGAAAATAAGATCAAATACTGTGAATCTCTTCAGCTGATCCTCTTTTATCTCTTTACTGAAGCCCTTGGTCGTGCCTCACTCTCTATATAAAGAGGCCTATGTGCCTCTCTTTCACCAAACTCTCAGAGAGAGCACTTTGCTTTCATATTTCTCTTAAATTCTTTGTAATTTCGTCTTGTTGTTGTAATGGAGAAGATTTCATACTCCTTGTCTACTGATTTGGAAAAGTTTTCTAAACCCTTTACTATTTATTTATGATATTGATTTTTATGATCTTTTCTATGGTTTTTGTTATTATATTTGAATAGTTCTTTTGTTGGGGATGAGAGTTTTCAAAGGGGTTTTTTGTGGCTTGACAGATAGGTAGGATTTATGCTTAACACATGATTGCTTTGGTTTGACACCATTAGTGATTTGCTATATATTGATTTCTTTATTTTGACAATATGATGAGATTGATAAGAACTAGTATTAAATGATAGGTAAACAACTTATGCGGCTTGCTTTCCTAGTTTACACTTTGTGACTATTGTGTGAATTAGGATGTTAGACATGTTTAATCATGACTATGAAAATAGGGAGATTAATTTACGACTGACTTGAATACTTAAACGGATTTTATCTGCCTATAGACCCTGAATAGTTTAATCCATGAACCCTAGAGAATTCTCTGAAACCCGACAATTGCAACAATAATCTATTTATCTTTTTGTTTTATTTCGTTTTTCATTCCATAAACAAAAATCTTTCCAATCGATCGAACGACTAAACCCATTCGATCGATTAAAAAAACCAAAAACCTTTCTTTTGTTGCTTAGCTCAAGTTGAATCGATTTTGCTACTGTGTACACTTTGTCTCCCTGTGAATTTAATCCCTAAGTACTGCGAGAGCATGTCCGCTTGCAGAAATATTTTGGACGAAAACTAAATCCCCATCAGCATGTAAACTTTTTTGTGAATTTGTTTATAGTTTATGATTTCAGAATCAGCTTGCTCTGATTTTTTTATCCTATCTTTTAATAAATTTTCTTTAATTCATATCATTTCAAGCGTAATTTTCAATTGCTAACTATAAATTAAGTACAAACCAAATAGTATACATTCTGCTTCATTTTTTAGTTTATTACAAAATCTTTAAGTACATGGCACTATACCCTAATACACAAATTATTTCCCATAAACATTCTTTGTATATATAAAACATCTCAGGGGATAACAATATACTCATATTATATATTTATAAACCCGAATCGAATAATATACAAAGTGCATCTCATAAATATAATGGTCGTTGTAAAAAAACCTTTGATTACATGATGTTATACTCTAATTTGGAATTAATAATCCCAAACCGGATAGTAAACAATATATTTAAGAAAACAAATTTTATTTAATTACATTGCACTATACTCTAATTGAAGATTTATAAATTCAAACTGAATAGTAAACAATATTGTTTTAAAAACATGAGGGTTTGGTGCAAAAACACCCATCAATTAGAAAATTTTACAAGTTTACCCACTCAATTTTTTTGGTGTACCAAAACACCATAACGTACATTAAACCCCACAATGCAGGCCATCTGTACATCTACGACGCGGCAAAGTGAATTGCTGATATTTTTAAAACTATGTATTGTTTTTTTATTTAAAAACAGAAAAAAATTTTGAAATTTTTTTTATGCTGTTTTTATTAGACAAGTCCCCAAACTTTCTTGTTTTCATTTTATCCCCAATTTAATAAAATCATGATTCACAATTCTAGCGTGATCTCCATCATATCTCAAAGTTAGTCTACTTGTATCCCAGCCACCACTGTCTCTGCCGCCTCTGATCCCATTCTCCTCCTCTCAGATCTACAGTACGGAAGACTCCGGGATCTAATCAATGCTGTCGTCGGTTCCGATGACTTATCAAGACTCTCGAGAACTCTCGAGAGTGATACAACACAGAGGATGCAACTCTTTCACTCTTTTTTTTTTTTGGGATAAATTTATAAAGTCGAGAGATGTAACTGAGATTTGGGGAATAAAAGTGAAAGAACATGAAGGCCTGAAACTGAGATTTCTCTAAGAGAAATAGAGAGGAGAGGTTACTTAAATGTGAGACTGCGTAAGCTTGAACCTAATTATAAAGGCTTTACATAAAATGTATGTGATATATATAATATAATAAAAACCGACCAACCAACAACCAATTAAGCAAATAATTGTTTTTATATTATCGAATTTCGTCGATTTTACATCGTCCGACTCAGAATTGGAAGAATTTATTAATATATAGAGTATTAATTTATAAAGGTTATATTGTAGATGTAGTATCTCAATCCATGTTTGTTTGTTTGTTTCTACGTTTGGATGTTGGGTATGGTGTTATTAATAAAAAAAAAGACTAAAAAGAATATTTATTCATATTAATAACTTTTTAAGATAAAACTTTTACAAACACAATTTTTTTTAAAAAGAATGATCTTAATTTTTTCATAAAATTATACTAAATCAATTAAAAATACTTTTAAAATTTTAACATTGATAAATTAATTTAGTTGTGTTAAATACTTGTAAATAAAAACAGTTTTGGTGAAAAACAAGATTTTAGGATTTTGGCAGGAAAGTGGTATTTTACGTTTTTGGAGGAAAATAGGAGTTTATGGTTTTGGAAAGAATTTTTTTTTTTTACGGTTTGACGGAAATTGGTTTGCTACGGTTTTGCAAGGAAAATAAAATTTTACTGGTTTCGCGACAAACAAAATTATATGGTGTTGGTGGAAAACCGAGATTATATTGTTTTAACGGAAAAAATAGAATTTTCTGGCATTGGCGGAAAAATGTGATTTTATGGTTTTGACGGAAAAACATGATTTTAAGGTTAACAATTAAGTCTCAAATGCTTGCAGACTTTATCACATAATTTACGCCTAGATTGGTTGAAGAAGCAACGGAATAGGTGAAAGCTCTACAAGATGGAGCCACCTCCAAAGGATGAAAGCTATATGTTGATAGGCAACATTCGAGAAACTGGTCTTGTCATAGTCTTGATCTCTCCGGCGGGCGATATTGCTTTGCAGGCTGTCAAATGAAATTTCAAGGCTACAAACAATGAATCAGAATATGAAGCGTTGATAAGAAGAGCCACCTTGGCGCACGACCTTGTGGCAAAAATTTGGGATATCTTAAGCGACTCACAACTAGTAATGAAACAAAATCAAGGGGCTTACCAAGTGTGAGACTCAAGGATGATGAGATACTTGCATATCACAAAAATACTTCTTGAGAAATCAGACAATTACAAAAGTTCATAGATCCCACGAGAAGAGAATAGTCACGCGGATGCTATGGCAAATCTCGGATCAACCCTTAAAGGAGATATCAAGGTTTGACTACTCGTCCTAGAGTGGCCGACGACTGACAAAGACTTGCCTAATGAAGAAGTTGTAGCTGTAGATTAAGCACAAAGCTGGATCATGCCTATTGTTAACTATCTACAAGATGGTCTGCGGCCAACAGATCTAGACGAATGCAAGAAAATCAAATAACAAGCAGCACATTATTGCTTTGTACGAGGTAATTTGTGTTGTAGGTCTTTCTTTAGTTTATACTTGAAGTGTATAACACCAGAGGAGGTAACAAAAGTGTTAAAGGAGCTACATGAAGGAGAATGTGGGTCTCACTAAGGAGCATGCAAACTGCTGTTACGAGGAGAAAGAGAGGGATACTAATGACCAACAACGAGTATGGATGCGACTAGATCGTTCACCATTGCGACAAGTCCCAAATGCACGCTCCAAATTCAAATTGACCACAAGAGAAATTTCATATGCGAGTTTGGAGTTCCACATGAGTTTGTCATTGACAATAGTACTGAGTTCACAAGCAATGTCTTCAAGGAATTTTGCAGCAAATGGGTAAAAAGTTCAAACTTTGCCACCCTAGGCACCCGCAGTCAAGTGGGCAGGCAGAGTCCACAAATAACACAATCGTGCACATGTTAAAAATGGCTAAAAAGGCCAAAGTTTTGTGGGTGCAGGAGCAACTTGAAGAATTGTGGGTTTATCACACCACATCTAAGTCATTGCCAGAAGAGACCCCGTTTTCGCTGGTGTACAGAATGTAAGCAATGGTAATGGCTGAAATCTTCGTGAAAAAAGTGCGAACAGTGCATCTCTAGTACCATAAAAACGAGGAGATGGTGAGTCTCGACCTCAACTTGTTAGAAAAATAAAACGGAAGATGTTGTGTTACCAGCAGGAAGTTGCAAGAAAGAAGAAACCAAGCCAAGACTTTAACCATCACTCGATTAAAATCGAACGGTCTCACCAAGGTCCAAAACAAGATCAGATCTGAAAGAGACTAGTCAAGCTATGATACATGGGATCATAACCGCAAAACCCCATGCACCACACCGATTGGAAGATCCATGGCCTAAACCACAAAATCTCAAAGGTCTCCTATCATATATGATTTGTAAGCCTTGTTCAGAGAAAAAAGGGAGAAGGAAGAAAGAATATGAAATAAAACAAGACATGAAAGGTAAGGACCGGCGACAACGCTGTGAAAGTCACAGTGTCGGTCACCGAAAAAAGATAAAAAAACTTTGGTCATTAGAGATAAGACGGAGAAAACAATAGTTAGAGAGAGAAGCAAGTATTTTTATATATTTTTAATTCATTTATTAATTTAAATTGATCTTAAATAGTCGTTGATTTATTAATATATTATATATATTTTTCAAAGAATAAGTTAATTATTAAAAAATATTATTGTTTACAAATATTTTTATTTTAAATTTCAATCATGTGTTTGGCACAAATCAAAATCTAATTTTATTGTTATTGATATATTTACTCGATGCTCTTTCACTCTATCAACATACTAACATGAAACAAATATAGGATTCTCTGCAAAAAAAAAAAAAAAACATTCCAAATGACTAAACTTTGCAGAAAACCAAAATTAATTACATACATATTGATTCTAAAAAGTACAAAAGATGAACACCGGAAAATTACTAAAAATCTACTATAACAACATACTTAAACAGCTCAGTTTCATAATTTATTATCAAATCTAATGATGTTGGTTACACTATGGAAGGCACATGAAGAGCCATTACATCAAAGCCATTACATCAAAGCCATTACATCAACTTGTACAATATCCCAACCACATTATAGGCTCTGATTCCTGCCTATGGAAATTACAAGTGTAACTCATTTATATTTTGGAAATGTGGTTAGGATACAAAAATTCCAATTAAAATAAAGAAATCTAAATCATTTTGTAAAAAAGAAAGGAAATTTTTATTCTAAATTATAGTAATTAAAATAATTTTTATTATAATTATAAATACATGGTGTTACGCCCGCCCCAACACCACGACTCATCTTTATCGCCCCTCAAATTTATCATCTTTTTTTTTGTTGTCGTTCACCATCACCGTTGTTCTCGATCACCATCGTTTCTTATCATCATCATCGTTGTTCTCTTTAATCGTCACCTGATGGGGATTTACCCACAATAGGTCATGCAAACGCAAAGGTCTCGCAGTAGTACTTAGGGATCGTATCCACATGGAGTATAGTGTACGCAGTAGCATGTCCAAGTTCACTCGAGCTAAGCAACAAATATGAAATATGTTGGTGGTGATCGATCGACAGTGTGAGCTGATCGATCGATTGGTGCGTCTTTCGGTCGATTAAAGATAATACGTTCGATCGATTGATGCCTACAAATGCTAAAAAAAATAAAAAACGTAAGATTAATCAATAAATTAAAGCGTTAGGAAATCAAGAAATGCATCAGAGGGTCACGGTTTGAATTATTCAGGGTAATGACTTGTGTAAATATCCTAGTTAAAGCTATATAGTTGAAATCACTATTAAGTGACTATCCTTATGGCCAGGCTTAGCCACTCTAGTTTGATTGATATTCGAGTTAACTCTAACATATATCTTTTCCGAAAGAGAACCTATGGGCTGATCAATCAATAAATCTAGGCATTAAGTTCAGGAATCAAATTCTACTAAACTATAAAATAATAAAGCCTTCACTATCTAGTTCTAGATCTCTTACTCTAAGTGGTGTATTAGTAGCAGGTTTATCCTATGATTGAATTAAGATCTAATATGAAAGTAAGCTTATTAACTAGTCATTACACATCCCTATTGCCTATCTACCTAACCATGATTCCTCCTAGCAAAACCCTATTCCTAACTAGAGAACTACTCAATCATGGTAAAGATGAACATAATGACAATGGAAACTGCTATCATATAAATCAAGAGGGTTCAAAATAGCTTCTCTACAGTTTCGTCCTTGAAAGCAATGATCAAAATAGACAATAAGAAAAGAAACAATGAAAGAAACTATAAACTTTTAGCTTGGATGCCTGGAAGCTTTGCAAAAATCTTATGTTTCTCTGTCGCTTTAGTCGTCTGTATTTATTGGGGAGAGGGTCAAGCAGTTGGCCGAGATAAATCAGAAATAATATTTGGATAGGAATTCAAATATTTTTGTCTATGTTTCTCGGGTTGATCGATCAATAGTATTATAATCGATCGACCATTATCTGAAACGCGTCTTTTGAATATTTAGTATCTACTGTGATTATCCCCAACATATTCTGACATCTCCCAAAATGCAACGGTCGTTATCTGAATTTGTTCTCGAAGCTTCCTTGGATTATTGGTCTTTGATCGATTGGTGGGCCTCTCCTCCGGTCGATTGGGCCTTCATCTTATACGGGCTTGTGGACACATCTTCAGTGATTTGGGCTTAACTTCTTACTCTTGAGGGCAAATGTGTGTACCGAAATTCACACAACCACAAACTTGTATAAACAAAACTTTTAAGATATCGTCGACTATCTTTATGAGTGAATCACCTGTGAACGCTAAAAAAAAAAAAGACAAAGCAAGAACGGAAGAAAAAGATAAACGGAAAGCAGAAACTATAGATGAACACGAATTTTATTGCTAGAGCTCTCAAGGGTTCGAGAGGCTAAGAGATTTTTTTTTATATTATGAGTTATGACTAGCAAAGTATTTATACTCTCAGCTAAACCGTCCTATGTCGTAGGACTTTTCATGGGCCACCTTCCGTTTCTACGCAGACAGCTTCTTCGATAGTTTCCTTTTGTCCGATGTGAATCTAAAAACTTCCATATCTTCGATGATCCTTCAGAAACTTACCTTCTTGTCGTAAAACAGAGAGAGACTACCTTATTCGTAGATACACCTTCGAACGTTCTCGAATCTTTTAGTATGACAGTGAATAATCTGTCTGAAAGGCTTGGCTTAGATATTGGTCCGTGATGAAGTATTGGACCGTTTAGCTCGTCGAGAGTGTCTTTGGACTCGTAGATCGCATTTTGTCACGGTGTGAGTTAAAGTTACTTCTTGGACCACATATTCTTATTGATATTGCGATGTTTAGTTTAATATGATCCACATATAGATATCGAGTTTAATGATCAAACTGTCCGCGACCCATGACACATGCATGGGCCACGGGACGAGCTTTTGTGAGCAAGTGGCGAGCCACGGAATAGCTTGGGATGCGGGAACCCTTGTTGCTACAACCCGCGATCCATGGTCGGAACCAAGTCGCGGAACATGACAAGAGAACAAACATGCGACCGATAGGTAGTCATGGTTCGCGGAACACGTCCTGGAGGCAAGAGGTGAGCCACGAAGTCGTCCGAGCGCGGGAATTGATCCGGGTAGGGCTCGCGAGCCATGGGTGAGCTCAACTCGCCGAATAGGCTTGCGTGGAGAAGAGGCGAGTTGGCTAGCTTCGCACGTCGCGAACATGCTCGAGGGGAGACACATGCGAGCTAAGCCACGTCCGGATCACGGGATGAGTCTAGGTGCCGAACGTGCAAGCTGGACATGGCCGTCGGGTCGCGGATTCACCTTAGGAAGAGGTTCCACGAGCCGATCGTGGTCTCCAGGTCGCGAGAGCCTTTTCTTTGGTCACCAGCGACCCTTGATTGTTTTACGAATCATACAAAGTTTTCTCCGTTCCTAGCATGGGTCTCTTTGTGCATCGTAATGTATGTGATCGATAATGCAGTCATGGATTCATGAAGATTGATCATGATGGTTCTTGACGACTCTAAGCTATCCACGATTCCATACTTAGTCATTTTTATGCTATCAATCTCGAGTGTGGAATCCGACCCCCACAATTAGCCCCCCAACTCTGCATTGCTTGTTTAGTTATGGAGAGTTCAAGTGTTGTATTTGGAGATTGATGCATGATAGTTAGTCGCATATCTCAAGATTCGTGTGATGATAATTCCGATGTTCGGACAACGACTGAACTGATGTCTTGTGAGATGCGATCAGCAGGGTAAGTTACGATGTTTGTAATCTGTCGCATATGAAATCGAGGAGGTATCCTGGTGTGCTTATCGAGATGAATAGGGAATTTTTCCCTCCAAAATTTTTCTTAAAGTAAGGATCCTTCCCTCATTTTTTCATAACATTCATCCAAGGATTTCCAAGAGCTTTCGTAGATTTTCAGGTAACTCTTTGTTCTCTGTCCTGTTCTTCGTATTTTTTGTTCATGTGACATGATAGATTTAGAATTTTTAGACCTTGTTCTTGGTAGAAACTTGATAAAATAGCTATGTTTGGATGAAATGATGAAAATTTCAATGTTTTTATCGTTAGATCTTTGCGTGCTTAAAAGCTTTTGCAGTAGTTGTTATAACGATATTATATTCAGAAATCACTATTCACCATTCCTTATCTTCTTCCCCATCTTTTTCCGCTAGCTCATTCTCTTCCATTCACTTATTTTCTCCATTGTTGCGAAGAAAATGCTTCTTTCTCACACATTCTCTTCTTCCATACTTAGATAAATTTTGAAATTGAATCATGGAAGATGAGGAAGATAGTATGTACCTTGGAGTTTGGTTGGAGGTGAAGAAGCAAGAGATGGTCGATAAAAGGAGACAACGGAGAAAAATTAAGGGGGACTTAAGTCGGAAGTGTTCGGACATCAACGGAAACGCGAGCCAAGGCTTGTCCGTTCATCACGCAAGCCGTGGAGGCTTGTCGGGTCACGGGTTCTTCTTCGGAGATGAAGAAGTGAGCTTTGGTCTTCTGATGACGCTTCCCACGAGCCATGACTCTTCGACGGATCTTCCCGCGAGCCAAGGACCTCGCCCGGGTCACGGATGTTCCAGATCCGTGCAAGACGCAAGTTGCGATGCTTGTGTTCATACCGCGAGCCAAAAAAACTCCTCAGGTCGCGCCTTGGCCAGGCTCGTCGGTTCCGCGAGCCGCAGTCGCATTCCGGGTCGCAGGATGAATTCCTCTGTTGCTTGCGCAAGCCAGCTTTTGTCAACATGTCACGTATCTCCTCCTTACGTCGAAGATGCGAGCCAATGGAGTCACACGGGTCGCGTCTTGCTTGATCCCGTCTCTTCCGCGAGTCACGAGGTCCCGTCGGGTCACGGATTGTGTCCATGCTCTCCTTCCGCGAGCCATGGAAGACCAGCTCGCGGGTTCAACTCCCTTCGTTCTTACGCGAGCCACAGTGATGCTACGAGTCGCGTTTTTGCATTTGTGGGAGATAATGCGAGCCAAAGTGTTGTTGTAGATGAGTTTGCGACCCTTGTTGACCTTGACTTAGCCAATTATTTTGACAACAAGGGTTCCGATGATGCTAGTGAAAGATGTTAGTCTTTGTCCGGAAATCTGGCCCTAGGATCTAGTAGGGATGATGACTCAAGCTCTAGTTTAGATAGCGATAGCATTGGAGATCATAGTGATAGAGATGGTAGTGGTCTCTTAGATGATAGTGATGATTTTGTCGGAGACCATAGTGGTGATAGGGATGATGAGGGTCGTTGTGATGGTCTTGATGACCATGTTGTTCACAACGATCCTCTGATGTCGAGGGATGAGATTAGAAAAATGGTTGCTATCGAAGATATTCAAAATCTTGATATCAAGGCCGAGACGGAACATTTCGTGGAGTATTTCGCTCTAATTATATTTTCAATGGAGGAGATCATGGTCGAGTGTGCCGTTCTCAACAAAGAGAGGAAGCGTCTTCATAATCCGAGACCCATTCCCGGCCCTCTGAGATCAACGTTGTCCACCAAACGTTTTATAACTGTTTTGAGGGAGTTGTTTAGGATCTCCGATGATGTCGAGATTATCGTCCCGTCCTCGTCCGACTGAGTCGAGGATGCTCCAGAAGTATACTTTTATTTTTTGGAGGGTTTCTTTACCCATAACGTCCTATGGTTTCCCATTCCGGCCATGATCTTCCAATATTTGGGTATTATAAACTTGCCTTCTCTCAACTTACTCCGAACCGAGTGTGTCACTTAGTAGGAATTGTTGTCCGTTGTCTCAAGGGCAGAGTTGAGGTGGATGTAGATTTTTTAGTAAGTGTTCTCGAGGTTCTTAAGACTTGGAAGAACAATAGGAGATATGTTGTTTCCACAAAGCGTGGATGGGGTGTGATTAGAGGATTATCCAATAGGATTCATCATTGAGAAAATATTTCCTGCAAGCGCACATGTCTCGCAGTAGTACTTAGGGATCGTATCCACAGAGAGCAAAGTGTACACAGTAGCACGTCCAAGTTCACTCGAGCTAAGCAACAAAATGCGATGGTTTTGGTTTTGGTCGATCGACAGTGTGAACTGGTCGATCGATCGGGACACCTTTCGGTCGATAGCAAAATATGCGGTCGATCGGTCAATGCCTGAAAATGCTAAAAACAAATAAGACGTGAGAGAATTCAATAATAAAGGCGTTAGGAAGTCAGGCAATGCATCAGAGGATCACGGTTTGAATTATTTAGGGTTGTAATGAATGTAAATCCTTGTTTAGGCTATATAGTTGAAATCACTATTT
>OVAP01001831.1:0-21888 GCA_900406295.1 Aurinia saxatilis | reverse complement strand
ACAACTCGGCAGACGGCGGTTCAGGGAGTTGAATAGGGACGACCATCTTCCTAGTTTCCGGCAAGGCAATTCCTTTGCCCTTTTCTTCACGCGTGTAACGCTGCTTTGTCATTGAAAGAGTGGCGTGAGTGAGAAGTGATTCGAAACCGTCCCACCCAAGTTAACGCAATATGATCAACCACCCCTCACCAATACAAAACCTAAATGCCACACGACAGTCTGGATATAATCGTCACAAGGGGGTGAGCGATATAAGTCCTCTTGACTGGCAGAGATCTTTATAAAGCCCGATCCTTAAAACTTTGTGAGCCACGCACAAGGCGACAACCACAACAAAGAACACCAAGGAACCGAACCCCACCACCTCTAGCGAATCGTCAACCCACCAGATCTGTAGAAAGCCCGATCCTTAGACCCTTGTGAGCAACGCACAAGGCGACAACCACAACAAGGAACCCCAAGGGACCGAGCCTCACCACCTCTAGCGGAACGCTACCCCACCAGGAGCAACCGAGTAGTATCAAGGGCACAATAAAGGAGATGACGGAACGGATCTGATCAGATAGCCAAATCTGAAGAAACCCTAATCGCCCTAGGAGAAAACCCTAATCGCCCTAGGAGAAAATCATTAGAACCGGCATTGACCATGATTGATCAATAAAGTACAAGTTTCTGTTTTATCATAAATTTGATTATAACCAAATAATGGAGAAAGAAAATATCTGTTTGGGGAACATATGAATTACTACTTTGTGATAATTGTAATTTTGGATAAATAGGGTATATCAACTTTAAATATAATTAGTATTAGTATTTTTTTTTATATAATTATATTTTGGGTAGTCGATTCTCGATTTTGTCCGGATTTGATTCATATTTTTTTGATATATAAGTGTAGGATCCATTCGGTTATTTGGTTAGTTATGGATTCAGTTTAATTACATTTGTTTGGGTTTGGATTCGGTTTTGGGGTACTTTGACCCATGCCTACTATTATTGTGTCTCAGCATTATTGTATTTGATTCCATTTTTGTTGGATATTAAACATTCATACGGTTTATGTATATATATATATATATATATATATATATATATATATTTATTGAATCTGATGACAATTTAGTTTTTCTAAAGTTATAATTTCGGATATATGGTGAATATTTGAATTCCGATGTAATTTTATTTTATTTTTGAAAATTTTAAATAATATTTATTTGGAATGGGGTGATACTAAAACTCGGAAAGAGAAAAAAAATGTTATTCTTGTTTTTGATTCTAAATAGTTGTAAATCATTTTATATCACATTTGGTTTGAATATTAGATTTGTGTAAGTTCATATCATTTAAATGTTTGATTGAATTTTATGGCAATTTATTTTTTAATTTTATTTTATCAAAACCATATTTTAGAAAGTTTAGACTCCATTATTTTGCACCCAAAAAAAAAAGAAAAAGAAAGAAGACTCCATTAAAGAAGGAAATATTTAAAGACAACAAGATGTACAAGATCATCAAAAAGATTACCAATGATGGTATATGCAAGTTTTTGGAAGACATTTCTTTTTTTCTTGAGACCTTAGACAGATGTGGTAATCCAGACTGCAACTACGAAAATGTGGGAAACCATAGGTAAATAAGCTTAAGACAAAGTAATTACTGCCTTAAGGACATTGACGTGTGTATTTTGCCCCTGTTGAGCATTTGTAATCATCAAACGAGCCACTCATGCTATGATCCTACAAATTTCAAAGAGAGCAACACAAGGATAGGATGCATAAGCTATCTAAACTATTAGCAACCTCGAAGTAAGATAATTCAACAACAATTGTTTAAGATGTATTGGTAATATCCTCAAACAAAAGTAATTTGGTAATACCCTTAAACTGAGATAAACTCCTTAAAACTATAACACTGAAAAGTGAAAACAAGTGAAGTATTTTCCAGAAGAATAGTTTCCAAAATGGAAATACCATGACTATGAAACTACAAAAGAAAAAATAATCACTGGAGGACAACAACTAATAAGAGTTTTCTTTTCAAATTACTATTTAGGAAGAAAAAACACAACAATTATTGTTAAAACGAATACGGATTAACATTTGTATACTGCAGTAAGGGATCACACTGAGACGAGATGAATGTTAATCCAAGGCGCAAAGGTAGATACCAGAGAATCTAAGATAATCAATGTTGGAGCAGACGAGCTAAAAAACAACACCAAAGCTGAAAATTTGAATAATCGAATGCGTTCCAAACTAGAATAACCTGAGATCAAGAAGAAGTAGCAAACCATGTTTTTCTTCGGCCGACGATGGAGATTCCTCGAAGACATCACATGAGAGGATTATGGCGGAATGTAATTTGTTTTAGTTTCGTTTATGATATGTAGATAATCCGGTAGTTCGTATCTTGGTTAGTTCGATAAAAAAAAATTATTTAGTTATTTTTCTTTAAAATTCTATTTTTGGATGTATGATGAATATTCGACTTTGGATAAAATTTAATTTAAGGTTTGAATATTTTAAATAAGATTCATTTGGAATTGAGTCGGATACTAATTTTTTTTTAAAAAGGTTAACCTTCTTGATTTGGTTTAAGTCGAGATAGTTGTAAATTGTTTGGTTTGGTGTGTAATGATACGAGATGGTTGTAAAACGTAAGTTGATTTGGTGGAAAGTCGAACTTTGTTAAACACGAGTCTCATGTTGTCTCTATTCTTAAGAGGAACACTCTTCTTCTTCTCATACCATTACAAGTGTTCATCAAAATTCATCATACGAACAATTTTTACAAGATGCTCCTTTTTCTCCTTTTTCCTTTTCAGAGAGTAGTCTTCGGTATCTCGTAGTTATGAGGTAAGCGAATGATTTTTCTTACTATTTCTGATTCAGGATCAATGTTCTTCGAATTAAATTGATGTGATTTTTGGTGATTCTCGATAATGGGGAATTTTAATACTTTGATTTGTTGCTTCAAATATAAAATTTCTTATCTGTTTGGTCTCAGAGGGAAAGTAGCTGGATGAAGAAAGAACAACTACTTTCATGGACTTTTTCTCTGAATGATAATGAGTTCAAGAGCTGGTGAATCACCTATTTTATACCAGGTTGGTTTCATGATCTCTTTGTCTATGCACATGTGACAAATCATATTCACATATATTGAATTGACATTATGGATATGCAAATATATAGATATTCTTTTCACTAGAATGCAATGAACATAAAAAGTTGTTCAACAAAAAGTAATCTTTCTACTGCTACATTTAGCTAAAGTGCTTATCGAAGGTCCTTAAAGTTATGAGTTTAGACAATGGAATCTATTGTGCTTTGTTTTGAAGTGTGCACGAGATAAATAATACTAGTAGTTGTGTTAGAGTTATCTTGTGATCAACGACTGCAAGATGGTATGCTTTAGACAGAGGATTAACGAATCTCAATAGCTTATCATTACATTTTCCGCATGCACATAGGATATCATCGCTACATTTTTCGCTCGCTTAATTCCACTAGTGGTAATGGGGTTGGCATGATTTCACCAAATGGGCATAAGATTAGCCGTTTATCCGAGGGAAAATTAGTTTTCCCTGCTTCCATTTCTATAATCTGCATTTTTCTGAATTTTGCACATTAGAAAATGATTTCATTCCCTCCCCCACGAACGTTTATGATCTATGTGTTCTACATTAGTAAATGTGTAACTATGTAGGCGTATATGCATATTTATGAATATTCCATTCCCACAACTATAGATATTTATGGCTGCTCACATTTGCACACCTTTTGCTTTTTCTGGAGAGAAGACTCGAGGATTTTGAGTATGTGCATGTATTAGTTTGCATTATCTTGTGCACTATTTCCCACATAAGAAATTACAAACTGATCTTTTGTGTTGGGCATTTATGGACTTTTTGGCATGCCCTTGAGTAAAGTTCTCGACAAAGTTATATAGAAAGCTGAGTATGGTATGCTACTATTGTATGTTGATGGAATAAAAATATATCACGATGTTTTATTTAGGAGAAATTTTTTATATGTAGAATTGGAGTTTCAAATATGTTATGTGTATACCATAGTCGTAAACATTATTTTTATTAATAGAGTTTTAAAATAATTTCCGTGTCCCTCATCCACTAAATGAAATGTGTGTCTAGGATTCTTTATAAACTTTGTATTTCATCTTGTTCACCTAACCTTATCCCATTCGTCACTCGTGAGATCATCATCTCTTCTTGTGAGTCTATTTCATTTCCGATCATCGTCTCTTCTCGGGAGTCTATAACTTTTAATTTTGATCGTCACAAAAGCATTTCAAAGCTGGAAAGAGGTCTTAGTAGTTTTACCATTTCTTTCCGTAGTTGTGATATCGTTGTATCATCATTTCAGATCTGAATTTGTATCATGAGTTCAGAATTTATAATGTTGTTGCATAAACTTCTTGATTTGCTTCCCTATGGTATGGGTTTTTTTGCATTTTGTGGTAACGGATTTCGCTTTGGTAACAAAATCTTGATTTCATGTAGGTGCAAATTGTTTTTGCTTCTTCGATATGTCCTTGCAATTATTGGTTTGATTATTCTGAACCCGTTTTTGGCTCTTTGGATTTTGTTGTTTATAGGATTTTGTAGTGTATAGGATGTTGTGTTTAGGTCCAGTTCATTGTTGTTCTCATGCACATATATGGAAGGGGATTTGATGCATTTTTTGTTTAATTTTGAAAATCCTTTTTTTGGTTCTGATGGATGCATGGTGTTTGTGTTTATTTAATGGAAACTAAAGGGGTATTAACATTTGTGTGCTCCTCAGAGCTGTAGCGCTCCTTACAATCACGTAAATACACATTCATGTAGCATATGTATTTGAAATTGAATCCTTTTTACGAACTAATCAGTATTATGGTTGATGCAGACCCTAAGCAACATAGAGTAAAAAATGGTTGAAAATCAGATGCATCATCGCAGGAGAGTTGCATGGGATGCTATGACATGTTTGTTTTTCTGATCCAGGCAAAGGTGACACCCAAAGAAGCTTGAGGTGGCCATGCTGGTTCCTGAGCTTGACTTTGTTAGGTTCCATGTTCAGGCCTGGAATAGGTTCGTTTAGGTCTAGAATAAGATCGTTGAGGTCGGGGATAGAGTAGTCACGACATTTGGTTTCCGAAATCTTCGAAAAGAAGAAAGTTTATTCTCTTTGAAGATTTAGGAAACCATCGGTCGTGACTACTCTATCCCTGACATGGACGATCCTATCCCATACCTGAATGAACTTATTCCGGACCTGAACATGGAACCTAAGCTCAGGAACCAGCAGGGCCACCCCTAAGCTCCTTTGGGTGAATAAAACCTTTATAGTAGTAATATGTTTTTACGACTGTATTTTTCACTTTCTTTTGACAACCAAAAGCATATGTGGAACCTGAAGCAAGAGGAAAAGTAAGCTTCCACTTGGTAAAAGAAAAAATATTCTTAATACAACATGTATATAGAATGAAATTGTGGAAGGAAGACTTATATCAGATAATCTCCTTATTGCACATGAGATGATACATGGGCTGAGGACAAATCCTAAATGCAAAGGGGACTTTATTGCAATTAAAACGGATATGTCTAAGACTTATGGTTGAGTGGAATGGTCTTTCTTAGAAGCCCTAATGATCAGATTGGGTTTTGCAGCCAAATGGGGGTCGTGGGTAATGTTTTGTGTGCGCTCGGTTAAATATTTGGTGCTTTTGAATGGGAATACCTATGGGGAAATTACACCACAACGTGGACTACGAAGGTGATCCTTTATCTCCCTTCTTTTTTATTTTATGTGCAGAGGCTTTGGTTTATTTGATGAATAAAGCTGAAATGGATGGACGTATTACGAGTATGAAGCTAACGAGTCGTTGTCCGTCTATACAACATTGATTATTCGCCGATGATAGTTTATTTCTATGTCGAGCGACGTTTAGTGAATGTTCGGAGTTTTTGCGATGCATAAAATTATACGGTGATGCATCTGGTCAAGCTATAAATTTTCAGAAGTCGACGATACGTTTAGAAAGGATATAGACCAATATGAGATTTTTTTTGCATAGCCTTCTAGTTATTGCAAAAAGGAGGGAATGGATTTTATTTAGATCTTCTGAAGAGCTTTAGTGGTTCCAAACATCAATTACTAGGATTTATAAATGAGAAGCTCACAAATCGTCTTAATGAGTGGTATGCTAGGCCTCTCTTTTTTAGTGGGAAGGAAATCTTATTAAAATCCATTGTAATGACTTTACTAGTATACGCGATGTCCTGTTTTAAGCTAACAAAAACACAATGTCAAAAGATTACTCAAGCTATGACAAGTTTTTGGTGGACTTCTACAAGGGATAAGAGGAAAATGCATTGGGTCTCATGGAAAAAGGTGTGTAAAGCTAAGGCAGAAGGATGTCTAGGCTTTCGTGATCTTGCGGCTTTTAATTAAGCTTTATTGGTGAAGCAGGCGTGGCGAGTGTTAAATGAACCGACATCACTCTTGGCGCAGTTATATAAAGGTCGGTACTTCACAAATCAATAATTTCTTGATTGTGGGGTTAGGATTAGACCTTCTTATGGATGGCGTAGTGCGATTCATGGTCGAGAGCTGTTGCAATTGATTAAATCTATTGGTAATGGAGTGGATACTCGGACATCGTTAGATAAATGGATATTAGATACACATCCCGGCGGCCATATAATAAAAAGCATCATATGAATCTAAGTCTTCCAGATTCGCCGCTCATCACTGCATCCAACGAATGGAATCTTGAGAAACTTGAAGAGCTTTCTCTACCTAGGAATATCACTTTCATCAAAGTTTTACCTATTGGGAATGTTCGTGATAGGTTTGTTTGAGTTCATTCGGAATCAGGTGCATAACAAAGAGTGGCTACTGGTTAGCTACTCAAGATCAGGTTCTCATCTCCCCATGCCCCGGCCTTTAATGGATTTGTACAACTCTGTTTGGTCGTTAAAGATAGAGCCGAAAATTCGTCTATTCTTGTGGAGGGTGTTATAGGGAGCACTTGCGGTCACTACTCAGCTTATTCAACGCGGGATGGCATTAATGCTCAATGTCCGTTATGTTCACATGGCCATGAAACTAATTCCCATGTTTTATTTGAATGTCAAGCAGCTAGATCCTTGTTATTTCATGCGTTGGTTCCTATTCCGATAAGGGGCCTTTCAAATTCTTTGGAACACAATTTACGGTATTACTTGGGTTTATCTATGTCTTCTACAGTCCCACTCCGCACAAGGAGAGCTTTACCTTGGATTTTATGGATGATTTGGAAGAACCGTAATCTTATATTGTTTTCAGCTACACTAAGAGACCCATCAATGTTGGTTGCGGAGATGTTTGAGGAGGTAGAATTATGGTTTTAGGTTCATGATGAGGATGTGCCGAAGATACGTGAACAACAAAGAACGGTGGGTGAGGCTGAACATTTCTGGGCGCCCCCACCAGTAGGATTCGTGAAGAGTAACATGAGTTCTTCGTGGAGGAATGAAAGGTTGCATTTGGGAGTGTGTGGGTTCTTTAGGATCATGCATGAGAGGTCGTGTTTCATTCTAGAGAGGCGTTCACAAAGTTCTCCTAATCGGTTAATTGCTGAGTTAAGAGCTATCATTTGGAACTTGCAAAGTCTTCGTGATATAAGGTATAAAACGTTATCATTGCTTCAAATAGCAAGGATTCGATGGAAACATTGAACAAACCTACATGATGGCCCAAGTTTTCTGCGCTAGTGCATAGTATACTTCGGCTAGTGCCATGCTTTGAGACGGTAATATTCCAATGGGCGAGGATGAGTTCAAATTCAATTTCTCATGATATTGCTCGGAGTGTTACAAGGGATGGAAGATTTCAAACGTATCTTGCTCTTGGTGGGCCGGCATGATTACATGAACGAATTAGACGAGAAGCTTTTAGTGACATTTAATTACTCTCTATTTAGGAGTTTGATATTGGGTTTTCGATTATATTTTGTTGTAGTATTTGCTTCTATGTTTTTCACTATTTATTAATAAAATCAGACGATAAAAAAAAACCAATATCTATTTTTGTAATTTTGTATATTAATCACTTCTAAATCGCACGATATATTCCGTTTTTGATATGTTTTAATCCTTATTTTTCCTTTGTTTTTTGAGTCTTTTGATTTGTTTAGAGTCTTAATAGGTGCTTAATGCATTGGAGCTTGAATTGAAGTTTCGGAATGAAGATTTGAGGTAAAAAGAGACAAACAAGTGAAATAACAATGCAGAACCAATCCAAATTATCTTAAAGATCATGTCAGACGAAGGTCTTACCATAGGAATTTCAATCTTAAATTTTGACAAGACATAGGAAATTGAGTTAGCTTCACTTTGACGGTGGTTTCAAGTCATTCTGATTAGTGGTCGAGAAGATATGACTGTTTTACTGAAGACATATTAGTCCAATCTCAGAACGAACACGCATAAGGATCAATCAAGAACGGATCGATCGATCCCATTGTGGATCGATCGATACATATTTTTAAAAATGTGCGGATCACTTGCGGATCGACCTGCACGCGAAGAAGATAAGATTTTTATGTTGAATCGAGCGATCCATGCTCTGACGGAGCCAATTTTGGAAATTCACTCAATCACAAAATTTGCTCTATCATGCCTTATTTACCAAGATCTTGACGTGTTATTTGGTCCTATATAAAGGATTCTGAGCCTCTACAACAAAAGGCTTGATTCATTCTTCTTTTCTTTTGGTTTTGAAACACTTTGTTCTCATTTTCTCTTTGGTTTTGTTCTTGTTTCCTTTGAAAATTGTTGGAAGCTTATCATTTCATTTCATTTTTTGTCATTGCTACTATGGAGAAGTCTTCTAAACCTTATTCTATTTCATTATTTTGTTTTTAATAAAGTATTATTCAATATTTCATTGCTTTTAATTATGTTCATCATTTCATATTTTTTTCTTGTTGATTCTTTCATGTGTGAGTAGTTAGGTTGTTAGATCTAGGGAGATCATGGGTTGTTAAGTTAGTAACTGGATGTAAATATGTAGATTTGTAGAAGAACTTCCTCCTCTTGATGTCTTAAGGCTTAAGCTAGATTTGATCACCAAGTTTTTTTTTCATAGGATTTCCTATTAAACGAAAGTGTAGTAGGATTCTTTAAACCTCATTAGGAGAGAAGATTCTTTAGCCAATGAAAGTTGATGCCAAGGCAAGTTGTGAACTTATCAAATCTGCTCTAGTACTCTAGCTATTATAAATCCAAATGAAAGTTTAGGCATTTGAGTAGTTAAGAGAAGTAATTGGTACCATAAAAGTGGACCAATTTAGAATTATATTTGAATTGGAGTTGAGTAAAATTAGAACCTGGATAAACATCCAATTTAGTTCTAGACAATCCATACATCATCCCTAGATCTAGCATTTTATTATTATTGAATTTAAAATCCATAGAAAAATTAGAAACAAAAACCAAAACTTTGAATTATTCGATTTAGCTTAATTAATTAATTGAATAGATTAGAGTGTAATTGCTGAGATTTGTGGATTCGATCCTTACTACTACTTTAATACATTGTAATTGTTCAAGTCTTTTTAAGTAAAAATAAACGACTTATTAGCATTCACTGGTTTGGATATTCTAAAATATAGTGTAACCACATAACATCCAAACTATAATACTATTTGCAAATTTGATCAAACCATATCACATCCACACCATCACAACTAAATTGAAGTGCCATTCGGAGCCTAAAGCTCAACTGCTCAAGATTTGATTTGGTTATGGGTTTGCTTAACAACGTTCATCTACTTCTGTTGTCTAACGTAAGTAAAGTTACAAAGGCATATGTTCAACAACTCACTTACTTTAAGAGTACATATGTTTAAATTATAAAATATATATTGAGTTTGAATATATATATATATATCCGTCGATTTATACCACAAACCTGAATGTGTTTTTAATTTGTCATTTATTAAAAGTATTTACACCTTTAATAGTGTTTCGAATAAAACAAATACATCATTGGCATTAGAGAAAAGTGAAACAAAGAAATGATTTTGAAGAGTGTGAAATAAAGATGTTTTCAACGTATCCATTCTCGTTTTGTTTTTTTCTCTTTTGCCGACGTTCTCCTTTGTCTTTTATTTCTTTTTTATCTACTTTGCGTAGGAGCTAGGGATTTTCCCTCTATTTGCTCATTCTAATAACCACCACATATTTGATGTGAGCATCACCCAAGGTACCGTTTTTAAACTATGATTCCAATTTCCAACTTCCATTTTTATGTCATTTAGCCTTTCTTCTATAATCTTTTGTTAGTTAATCTTTCACGATTTTGGTGATTGCATTTCATTCAACTGTTGGACCCTCATTTGCAAAAAGAAAAAAAGAAAGAAGATATCCGTAAACTTTTCCCAAGTCTCACAAAAGAGAAATCATCAAAACATTTATTTGTTAAAAAAGAATAAAAACAACATTGGCTAAGACAAAAACCCTTTTAACCCTTCTGGAAATCAAAATCATCACAAATCAGACAAGATATCGTAAGGGTAATTTAGTAATTACTGGTGATCTTTCCGCGTATGTATAAAGATTCCGTCTTTCTTTTTCTCACTGAATCTGAAAGAAAGAGAATGGAAAAATTGGTGCTTCTTGTGACATTGTCTCTGTTAATCTTCGCCTCTGAAGCGGCAGAAGAGTATGTCCGACCAAAACCTCGTCAAGACTTGCAGTTCCCATGGACACAAAAGGCCTCTTCTCATCCCGAGCAGGTCCATTACCTTCCTCTGTTTTATCTGATTTGATCCATTTACTCGAAAACCTATGTTTCTTCTGCTTGCATGTGCCTCTCTCCGCAAAACCCGATTTTTAAGAATCCCATTTGCTCGAAGTTTATTGTTTCTCAAATGGATAATTCTGAATTCTGTGTACCAATTAGTAATCTTGGTACTTTTGATGAAAATGGCTTTCCCTTTATAGTCCACTGGTTTTTGTATATATTCTGTTTCAATCTGAAAAACAAAATTCCCGACAATTTTAGCTATAGAAGGCATGATAGAATTGTTTGGTTCTGGGTTTAGATCAGTTTATTATACTGAGAAGAATCTTATTTATAGGTGCATGTCTCGTTGGCTGGAGATAAGCATATGCGAGTGAGTTGGGTTACGAGCGACAAGTCATCTCCTTCGTTTGTTGAATATGGAACATCGCCTGGGAAGTACTCGTATCTTGGTCAAGGAGAGAGCACCTCTTACAGCTATATATTTTACAGATCAGGGAAGATACATCATACAGTAATCGGGCCATTGGAAGCGGATACTGTTTACTATTACCGTTGTGGTGGAGGAGGACCTGAGTTCCATCTTAAGACACCACCAGCTCAGTTCCCGATTACTTTCGCAGTGGCTGGGGATCTTGGTCAAACCGGTTGGACCAAGTCAACTCTAGATCATATCGATCAATGCAAATACGCTGTGCATTTACTTCCGGGGGATCTTTCTTATGCTGACTATATGCAGCACAAGTGGGATTCATTTGGGGAACTGCTTCAGCCTCTGGCAAGCGTAAAGCCATGGATGGTCACCCAAGGAAACCATGAAAAAGAGAATATTCCCCTTCTAGTGGATCAATTTTTGTCTTTCAACTCGAGGTGGAAGATGCCGTATGAGGAGAGTGGATCGAACTCAAATCTTTATTACTCTTTTGAGGTTGCCGGTGTCCATGTGGTCATGCTTGGCTCATACACAGATTATGATCGGTACTCAGATCAATACAACTGGCTAAAGGTGAGAACACCTAGCTGCTTTGTTGCTTAAATATATTTTCTTGCAGTAATATTAGCAGTTTCTGTTACAATTCTTGCATTAAAAATTGTTGTTATTCATGATTTGTGTAGGCTGATCTCTCAAAGGTGGACCGAGAGAGGACTCCGTGGCTTATAGCCCTCTTCCATGTACCATGGTATAACAGTAACAATGCCCATCAACATGAAGGTGATGGGATGATGGCTGAGATGGAGCCTCTGCTTTATGCGAGCGGTGTTGATATTGTGTTTACTGGTCATGTCCATGCTTATGAACGCACGGTATGCTCAAACATTTGTTAGCTTCTCTTATGGATCTAAAACAAAAATAATGTCATCTCGTCTCCCTGTGATTACTAATTGGTTTACTGTACTGCTCAACAGAAACGTGTCAACAATGGTAAGTCGGATCCATGTGGTCCTGTACACATCACAATCGGTGATGGAGGAAACAGAGAGGGGCTAGCTCGCAAGTAATTCCTCAAACTGAACACTCCTGCTTTATCTATTTTCATGTTTGCTGTGTTTTAAGTAAAAACATGAGTAAGAATCCTCTTAGATTGCCCATGCCAAAGCTTTTGATTATAGTTAGTGTCTGAGATTGTTGGGCGAATTTCAGCATATTATCGAACCCGGACTTGATCATGCTTCCATTTGTTGATGCTTATCTTAAGAGGATCATGGTACTTCTCGCTTGCAGGTACAAAGATCCGCCGCCAGAGTGGTCGGTGTTCAGGGAAGCAAGCTTTGGACATGGCGAGCTCCTGATGATGAACTCAACTCATGCCCAGTGGACCTGGCATAGGAACGATGACGACGAGCCAACGAGATCTGATGAGGTGTGGTTAAACTCTCTGGTGAAGTCCGGATGTTGGACCAAGAAAAGACGAGAAGAATTCATGAAAATACTTGTGGGACCTTGATTGTAACCATAATTAAGTGAGAGAGATAGTCGGAAGTATGTATAGAAAGCTACAAGGTGGTTATGATATGGTGCGAATGGATGTGTACTCATGAAGATTATAACCACCTCCATACAAATCGTAGTTTCCAAATTTAAAATCTAGTAAACTTTTGCACTTTGTGTTGTGTTGTGTTGTATTTCTCAGTAAGTAGCAAAACGTTAGATTTGGTAATGTAGATGGTTTAACGACATCTGGTGCCAACAACTATAGCCATCTTAAAATGCAACATTCTTTCATGACATTAAATATAAAGTTGTTAATGTCAATTAGGGGGCGTAAGTGGGGGATTAGTGGTCAGTTTGTCTGAGACTTTTGACTTTTCCACGCACTCGCCACACGCATTCTCTTAAATTCTCATCGTCTCTGCTCTTTCAATTTGCTTACATACTTTCCCGGGAAGATAAAATCAATACCCAGATCGTGAAAATGCATGATTTCTGCTTCACGATCCCGTACGGGATGCTTCTGATCGTAGGGGGATTTATCGGGTACTTGAAGAAAGGGAGTTTAACATCTTTCGCTGGAGGTGCAGGCACTGGATTACTACTCATCCTCGCTGGGTTTCTCAGTCTCAAGGCTTTCGAGAAGAAGAAGAATTCCTCTATCGCTATTGTTCTCCAAACAGGTTTTTTTTTTTGCGATTTCTTTCCTCCTTTTGTTTTGAATTTTGAGTGCCGACGACTTTCAATTTTAAGACCACATTTGAGGAAGGAATGGTTTCTTTTTAGGTTCACTGTTCGGATCAAGCATTTAGGCTTGATCACTCACTAACGATCTGGATCTGAGAATTAGTAACTCGGCGACATCATCATCTCTTCTCCTGTGATAATTAATCTATTGTCAAAACCAAGATTTTGTTGTTTTAGATCTTCAATTTGTAGCAGTAATTGAATTGGTTTGCTTGTTTTTTCCACTGGCACTCTTACACAAGATGCTGTGTTTTACTCGTGTTGATTAATTGGTTACAACAACAAGCTTAGTAATCAAGACGGTGCTGTGTTATTAGAGTTGTAAGATGTTGTAGGTAAGTAGATTCCTGCTTTTAATTACTGTTCTTGCCATTGATTGAGTCAGCACCAACGTTAAAGAACATTACAAACAAGCTCGTAGAATCTCTTTTCATTCTCCTACTTAAGAATCTGCGGTGACCAAAGCTCATCTGAATGTTTCTCTTTTTTAATACAGTTATCTCGGCTGCTCTCACGCTAGTCATGGGACAGCGTTTCTTGCTGACACAAAAGATCATGCCGGCTGGTGTGGTTGCTGGGATCAGGTAAACACCTTTCTCTCTTCTCATCTCCTTCTGTCAAATTTTTGTGATTTGGTGTGTTGAGTTTCTACTGCATTGACTTTTAACCTTAGAACCATATCTGTATTGCAGCGCCCTCATGACCTGTTTTTACGTATACAAGATCGCAACTGGTGGCAATAAAATTCCATCGAAAACTGAATGATGGTTATACAGGCTTGGTTTTTTGTTTGTTTGGATGAACATGATACTCTCTGTTGTTGAATTTGTCGATTAGAAATCTGTAATTGGTGGTGTGGACAGTGCTGCTCTTGTTATACCATACAAGCTTGTATTAATCAAAGAAAAAACGCCTATTGTGATCATGTTTGTATTAACCACAGATTCGTTTCAATCTATATCATGTATGACAAAAATTTGACGTTTCTGTACACACGCAGGGTCTAAGGATGGGCACTTGGTACAAATAAAGTGGGAAATGACCCATATGAAAGTTGATTCTCAAAAACTTCTTTGCACCTTATCTTCAAAACAAGAATAGATACTGAATTGTGTTTGCTCTTTCATGAAAATTTACAGTTGATTCATGAAAACAGTGATTAAGACAAGACACTTGCGTGAACATCTAAATATGAGCCAGGCTATGCAATTGTACTGCAGAGGTTCGAGTAAGGTATGCCCTGATGAAATGAAACTCTTAGGGACAGATCCCCATCAATGGACAAATTTAGAAGCTGGGCTTTTTAGTTGTTACATGCTAGAAATGTTCTCTCTGATGGAATCCAATGAACAACTCCTAGGAAATTTTTTTCTCATGCTAGAATACTTCAACCAGGTGACAGACAACTTGGTATGTAGTAAAGTAAGTGCTTTTGATCCCATTTTCCAAGAAGCAACATTATTCTCTCAAATATAGAACTAACTGCAATTAATGCTATGCAGAATCTGATTACCATTTCTTGCTAAAGTTTCTACTTTGAGGACGTAGTAGTATTGCTAAACAGCTCATGGGCACTTCTTTCTCACTCCATCATCTTCAGCAAAATCAAATATTAAACACTGAAAAAATCTCCATCACCATGGCGTTCCCTAGAATGGCTTTTCTGATTCTGATACTGATCCAATTCTTCCTTTTGGAGACTGCTTCAACAAGTTCTTGGCAGACATTGAGTGGTCAGAGACAGAGAGCTCTTTCACTTTTCTAGACATGGTTTTCTTATGACGTTCTTACACTTTTTTTTACGTGTTTTTTGGCAGGGAAAGCTCCGGTTGTCATTGCTCGAGGCGGATTCTCCGGTGTATTTCCTGATTCCAGTGAATTTGCATATAAGTTTGTGAATCTGACAATTTCACGAGACATAACTCTCTGGTGTGATCTTCAACTAACAAAGGATGGCGTCGGATTTTGCTTCCCAAATCTGAATCTTGACAACGGTTCTGATATCATGAACCTTTATCCAAATTACGGAGAATGGTTGTCAGTTTATTTCACATGGAAGAACCTCTCGAGTGTGAGTTGTAAGTGGTTTTTATGTATCTTGTTTATTTGAACACACTTCTTGCGAGTGAAGCATTCTTCTGTACTAAAATGTTCAATATATTGGAATAACAACTCTTCATATGCTTCACTTCAACGTTTGTGATAGTAACTCTAGTATTTCCTTTTAATAGTGGTCCAGAATACTCTGTCAAGACCACCATATTTCGATGGACTTTACTCCATACTTAGTATTAGAGAAGTAGCAAAGATGGGAACTTCAGGCCTCTGGTTAAACATTCAGGTATAATGCATATACCATCCTATCACGCAATACCTTTTCCACAACATCATAGCTAATCTTCTTCTTCTTACCTTTCATACACTTTCAGCACGATGCTTTCTACGCGCAACACAATTTGAGTATGAAGGAATCTGTCATCTCTCTGTCAAGGCGCATGAAGTTCAACTTCATATCTTCTCCAGAGATCAGTTTCCTGCAGAGCATGAAAGATAGTGTCAAGCCGAGTGTCACAAAACTCATATTCAGGTTTCTAAATCAAGACCAGATAGATCCCTCCACCAACCAATCTTACGGCTCTCTTGCCAAGAATCTAAGTTATATAAAAACATTTTCATCCGGAATTCTTGTCCCGAAAACTTACATATGGCCCGTAGGTTCAGATCTTTACCTGCAACCCCACACGTCGCTTGTCACAGATGCTCATAGAGAAGGTTTACAAGTTTTTGCCTCAGACTTTGCCAATGATGTCATGATTGCGTACAACTACAGCTATGACCCAACAACTGAGTATTTATATTTTATTGACAATGGAAAACTTCTCCGTTGATGGTTTCTTGTCAGACTTTCCGTTAACTCCATATCAAGCTATCAGTAAGTAAAAACAAACTCCTTTTATATGTCTCTCCTCATTTCATAACTGAAAAGTTATCAAAGCGAGATTCTTCTTTGCTCTCCGCAGAGTGCTTCTCTCATTTGGACACAAAAAAAGCTAAGGAGCAAGGTAATGCACAGATAAAAAACCACAATATAGATGACATTTTTACATCTTTTAATCACAGTGTAACCCATTTTGATATTGCAGCTAAGATAACTATTATTTCGGAGAATGGATCGCGAGTGGAGATTTCCCGGGCTGCACTGACTTGGCATATCAGAGAGCTGTGAGTAACGGGGTTGACATTATTGATTGCAATGTCCAGATGTCCAAGGACAAAATCCCCTTTTGCTTGAGCTCCATAGATCTTATAAACAGCACTAATGTCTTACGAACAAGCTTCACGAATCTGTCATTAGCTGCTTCAGAGATTCAGCAGCGAGATGGAATATACACATTCAGCCTGACCATGTCTCAGATACGCACCTTAAAGCGTAAGAACAAAATTACAAACTAAAATCAAGATTCAACACAAAGACTTTTGAATGGAGGTTATATCTGAAATGGTCATTGTTTTCCCTTCATTGCAGCCGCTATTTCCAATCCTCAGAAGTACTTTTCACTATTCAGAAACCCAAGAAACAAAAACGCTGGAAAGTTTCTTACGTTATCCGAGTTCCTGTTTCTTCCAAACCAATACAGCTCTCCCTTAGGCATCTTGATAAAAGTGGAGGTAAGAATTCTTCTGCAAACCTTGTGTGTAAATAATTCTTTTATTGATATAGCATTCTTCGTTTTTCAGAATGCAGCGTATTTAGCGGAACATCAAGGAATTAGCGTAGTTGATGCTGTGCTAGATGAACTGGAGATAGATACTACTGAAAAAAGCCAGATAAATGCAACAACAATAATGATCCAGTCTACTGATAAGTCTGTCTTGATGAAGTTCAAGGAGAAGAGGAAAAGGAATCATGAAGAGCTGGTCTATAGAGTCAATGAAGACATCCGTGATGTAGCAGATTCCGCGATCAAAGACATCAAGAATTTTGCAGGCTCGATTGTCATCAGTAAGAGATCAGTCTATCCCAATAACCATGCGTTTGTCAAGTTTAGAACTGATGTTTTTTCGAGGCTAAATTCAAGCGGGCTTCGAGTTTACATAGAAACATTTAGCAACGAGTTTGTAGGTCAACCATATGACTTTTTTGCGGATCCAACGGTGGAAATAGATGCCATTGTTCGAGACATTGACATTGCTGGCATCATCACTGACTTCCCAGCAACCGCTGCAAGATACAGAAGTAAGAAAAAATCTCCTCTTTCTCTCTTGCTTCTTTAAGTTTTCTTGAGCCAACCTGAGAACATCATATTTGATTGCAGAGAATCAATGTTATACACAGAGGCCTCCGATTGGACCCGGTGAACTCATAACACTGCTGGATCCGAGGGTTATTTCTCCGGCTGACGCTCCATTTCCATTACTAAATGACTCGGATGTCGCAGAGCCACCATTGCCTGAAGCAAGTAGTCATCCTCCTGCTACAAAGGCAGATGCAAAAGCAATAGAGTCTTCCTATGCGGTTATAACCATAGTGATTCTTGTGAGCTTCTTTACCTCAGTCTAGCGTGAGTGCTTGTAATTGACTTCAAATGCAGGATCTGAAACTACATCTATCAAGAGTAATGTTTATCATATCAGTCTTCTTTTAAGATTTCTGTTAGATATATGATATATCTAAGAATTCTAATTTAGTAGAGGATATAAATAGGAGTATGGAATTGGATAAAACATATCTTTGAATCCAGCTAAACCAAATTTAGCTTATTTGATCTTAACTCTCTTCCAATGAATTCTTCACCAAAATTCACCATCCATTTATTTCTCTCTTTTTTTTGTTCAAGGAACATAAAAATAAACAATCAAACACACAAGAGATTCCTTAGTAGCAAAATTGATTTCTCATTACTTTTTGTTCCTTTTTCTTTAGAGGCCAAAAGAGACCAGATTCATTTTTGGTTTCTTCAAAGGCCAAACCTTATTGTTATTTTCTCAGCAAACCCTTTTGTGATCATCTTACAAAAGAAATTTTCTGTTCGTCTGAGAATTATCTCGATTCGAGGTTCAAGAACATTCATGAACTTCGAGTAATCAAATAATCTTCTTGTACTAGTTATCCAGGAAGATACATATAAAGACATATATACAGAATGAAACTGAAATGCTTGTTCTGTTGTATGTCCGAGAGACAATTTACCAGACGATCATCATCGAGACAAAGCATCAAAGACTGCATTGATGCAAAGAGCAATGTAACTGCATTTGAAAACATCTCTTTTAAAACAGGTTCCAGTTTTTTCTACCTTTTTTAAATTATTATACACATTCTCAAATTCCTTATATATATATATATATATATATAGCTCTGAATCTAAAACAAGCGAGGAGTATTTGCAGATAGCAGTAGGCGAAGATACATAGCCGAGGAGATAGCAAAACTCGGGAAAGGGCACATCAGTGCTCAGATATTTTCATTCAAAGAGCTTTGTGTCGCCACCAAGAACTTTACCCCCGAGAATCAGCTAGGTGAAGGCGGTTTCGGAAGGGTGTACAAAGGGCATTTAGAAACCCCGGAAAAAGTACTATTTCTACTAAATTTCCCTCAAATGACAATCTCTCCTTTACATTTGATTCTGATTGTTTTGTGTTGATTTAGGTTGTTGCGGTGAAGCAACTAGACAGGAATGGGTACCAAGGGAACAGAGAGTTCCTCGTGGAAGTCATGATGTTGAGTCTATTACATCACCAAAACCTTGTCAATCTGGTCGGATATTGCGCAGATGGTGATCAGCGGATTCTTGTCTACGAATATATGCAAAATGGCTCTCTAGAGGATCACCTTCTCGGTATATATATATACAAATTACAAAATATCATATCCACTAGAAATTGTGCATACTTAGGCTAAAACCTCTTTTGTTGTTTTAAAAGATTTGGCGCGGAACAAGAAAAAACCATTGGATTGGGACACAAGGATGAAAATTGCGGCCGGAGCAGCAAGAGGGCTCGAGTATCTACACGAAACAGCTGATCCTCCTGTGATCTACAGAGATTTCAAAGCCTCAAACATATTACTTGACGAAGAATTCAACCCGAAGCTTTCGGATTTCGGTTTAGCCAAAGTTGGTCCGACGGGAGGAGAGACTCATGTCTCAACGAGAGTTATGGGAACATATGGCTATTGTGCACCAGAGTATGCTCTCACAGGACAACTAACTGTCAAATCAGACGTATACAGCTTCGGAGTCGTGTTCTTGGAGATGATCACAGGAAGAAGAGTGATCGACACGACAAAACCAACTCAAGAACAGAATCTAGTCACTTGGGTAATAATAATAATCTAAAACAGAATTCTTCAAATCCTCTCTGTTTTTTTAAAGGAATCTGAGATAAATAACCGTTTGATTGGTTTTGCGCAGGCGAGTCCATTGTTTAAAGATAGGAGAAAGTTCACGTTGATGGCGGATCCGTTGCTAGAAGGGAAGTATCCGTTAAAGGGACTGTATCAAGCGCTTGCAGTGGCGGCGATGTGTCTACAAGAAGAAGCAGCAACGAGACCAATGATGAGCGATGTAGTCACTGCGCTCGAGTACTTAGCTATGACCAATGGAGAAGAAGAAGAAGAAGAAGATGGAGACAACAACGTCGAAGGAGAAGAAGACGGAAAGATCTAAGCTTTTCTTGTTTGTACGTAATATTAATTGTTCGATTTTAGGAGATTTACAAGGAAGAATTAAATGAGTGTTTTTCTTCTACTTGTTCATAATCATGACAATGGATTATCGAAAATCCTCTTGGGCATTTAAACGGATTTGGGTAGGCAAAATTAGCGGTAAACTTTCTTGTTTAATTTTATACTTAACTCAATCTCTCTGTTTGCATGTTGGCTCGCCCACTAGTCTATTTCTTTTGAGTTACGCTAGTCCGTTTGGGATTTCAGACGTCCCGTGTTTCTACAGTTAGATTTGGCCGACATCTAATCCTTTTGGATTTGTATACTAAACAGTTTAGAATCGGTTTGTTTTCAATAGGGAAAAACCGTAAAAAATACATGAACTTTACAACTTTTATCAGAAAAATACACGATTTTTTTGCGTTGACATATTAATACACGAAGTGGAATTTGTTTCCAGATTAATACACGAACTGAATTTTTTTTTGTCTTTTTCATACACGGCGTTAATATTAAATTTTGAAAATCCAATTTTGCCCTCATCAATATCGAATCCTTTAGTATGACCAATTTTAGATCAGGACTTAAATGATAATGATTTTTTCTTTTCTTTTTGACATCTATCNTTCTTTTTTTACACCTATTTGTTTATTATTAAATAAATAAAGTGTTGAAGTAATACATTGTTGCACAAACTAGAGAAAAGGTATTAAGCTATGACAATCTAGCTTAGAACGTAATCAGAATTAAACAAAGCGTTTTAACAATGAGATGGAACAAAGTCCTAATAATGTGTTGAATCACGTAAAAGGAACTAGATTTTGTGCCTGCATACTGTGCGGACAGATTATGAATAAAAGGATCTTATTATTGGAAACGAAAATGCTGAAATATAATTGAAAGGTGGAATTTTGTGTTGAAAATAAAGGACACAAAAATAAAAACATTCAAATTATCAAGAGACTAATTAACATTTTGAAAGGATTTTTTGTACACAACATTGTAGTCTTCGTGTGGAACTTGCTGTCATATAGTCGTATATGGGAGAAAATCGGTTTTTAATAGCAAACCTACTTTCTCGGGGGTTGACCTTAACTCTTATTGATTGTCACTGCAAATGCCAAAATCAAAGGGAATTGGTTACGACGCATGATCCACCTTTCGGAATAATTTTTTGCATATACATGACAGGAGCACTAACCTTTAATATTAAAGTATGCTTTGATAAATCTGAGATATCTACGTTTTTCACGTGCTCTACGATAACCAACACATGTATCAAACGAATTATCGGCCCGTTAATTTTCTACTTCGCTTGCCCACTTTCTCTTTTGCCGGAGATGAAACCATTTCTCCGTTTCCTCCTCCTCCTCCTTCCGCCGGCGATCTCTCACTACTCTTCCTCAGCCTCATCTCCATCTTGTTACTATATTTCTAATTAAAACAACAAATCTTGTGATATGATGAAGTTACCTTTTGTTATCTAGTTAATTGACACATTCCGAAATTATTTAATCCCGGAGAAGCGAAGAGTGCCCAACGTTACATTGCACAAATCTTCAGAGTTTAAAACTAAAAATCCGAGAAAAGTGAAAACCATAAATATAATAAATTAACGAAGGGAAAAAAGGGGGTTTTGAGATGGAGTGTAAGTAAGAGAATAACTAGCAATTAACTACAATGAAGATAACAAAAGACACATCGCCACAAGTCAAGATCAAATAGATGGCTATAGATCAATGCTCCTGCAT
>OVAP01001830.1:0-21890 GCA_900406295.1 Aurinia saxatilis | reverse complement strand
TATATAAGTATTTTTATAAAGCATATTTTAAATAATTATATATATATATATCTATATTATATTTTGTATTTATTAAAAATTGTATTTAATACACAGTAGTTATATTTTTTCTAATATTTATACTTATATCATAAATTGATATACCAATATTTTTTTTAAAAATACATGTATCATGTATTAAATAATCATATTTTTAAAGTGGTTATCAGACATATCCCGCAAATTTACCCAATTTTAATCTGNTTAAAGTGGTTATCAGACATATCCCGCAAATTTACCCAATTTTAATCTGTATACCAATATTAAACTACAAATTTCTATTTTTATTATATTAAAATACTTATTAACTAGAATTATTTGTAAAAAAATTATAGTAATATATATATTTTTATGTTGTTAATATATATTCAACCGCTATTACATCCGCGGGTAACCAGTCAGAAATATCCCACAAATTCAACAATTTTTAATCACTATACCAGTCCTGTGAATCACTTAATAGCGCTCAAAACCGCAACCACCCACACCCGCAAACTCCTCGCAATCGCAATCACAACCGCATCCGTAGCGATTAAACCAGTCAGGCCCTTAATTAGGTATATTATAAGAAGTTTTCCAAAAAAAAATATATTTTTTAGATACCTTGAGTTAATAATAAATATATTAAACTAAATCCCAAAAAAACTCGGGTAATAATGAATATTTCGGTTAAATGCCTTGAACTTTGAAGTTTGAAGTTGGACTTTGAACAAAAACATCTATTAAGTTTCTTGTGTATTCGGTTTTCTTCGGGGTTTTCAGGTTTTTTTGGGGTTCTTTTTCAGGTTTTACGGGAATTTGTTCGGTAATACCAAACCAAAAAAAAATATCAGGTATTTTCGGTTTTCATCTACCAACCCGAAGCCAGCATGAACCCGAAAAAACCAAACCGAACCTGTTTTGAATTTTTATAGAACACAAATGGGTAGTATATTCATAAACACGAACACCCGATACCCTATCCGAAACCCGATTAGGCACCTGAATACCCACACCTAGACACACACACATACCCAAATTTTCTCACAAAATTCTCACAATTTATGTCATCAATATGTCAATGCAAAAATTTGATGCAAATGAGCTATTTCCTTGTAATGTTTTAGAGTTTAGGATTTATGGTCTATGGTTTAAAAACCCTAAAATCCTAAATCTCAAAAAGTCTTTCCACCCCTAACAAACCCTAAACCCTTGAAATATAAACCTTGAACCCTAAACATTAACCCTATTAACCTTAACTTAATCCTAAACATTATAATTTCATTAAACCTTAAGCCATAGAGCTCTAAACCCTAAGAAATTTGTCAATTGTAAAGAAAAATAGCTTTGGTAAATGATCAATGGTAGTTTTCAATATTTTAAAAGTGTTTTTTAAGGAGTACATCATAAGGGGTAGTTTTCAAACTTTTCCATTATGTAATGATAATTTCAAAATATTTTTTATATAAAAAGATATTCCCATATTCATCATTTAGTATATAAATTAAAATAAAGTGGTGTTGTGTATTATGGTTAATGTTTAGGGTTCAAGGTTCAGATTTAGAGGATTTAGTATATAAATAAAAATAAATTGGTGTTGTGTGCTATCAGATGTGTTAATCAAATATACAAAAAAGTAAATAAATAAATAGTTATCGGAAATAAGAGACCATAATTGAAGATTTTCCTTAATCACTACTTGTAGTCTAGCTGTGTGCACTTACCGACTCAATTTGAACCAGTTTGGTGCATATTTGTTGAATTGTTGATGAACGGAAGATCTTCACCACTGTCGTAAATAAAAACAGAGCACTAGAAGCTTATTTGAAGGCTATCAGTTCTATTGGGTTTTGTCTAGAAGAAAATTGATAAACTCGCTTCTGTTTTTGATCTCGAAAATAACTGGACAAAAAATTGCTTCGAATTCAGTTACCGAAATTTAGAAAAGACAAAATAACAAGTTCCAATTTCATAGCTAAGACTCAGAATGTAAAAAACCAACCCACAAGATGTTACTTGACTCTTACTCGTATTTTCAGCTGAATGCAAGCTGACATGCTGGTGAACGTTTAGATAATAAGGACAAGTCCTTGATTATCTCATCTTTCTTGTCTTTGTCAATGGATTTGGAGGGAATAATAGTTGCTTTCTTCAAACAGCTTGCGCTTCTTAAGATGAATGCCGCAACTTCTGTCTCTTCTTGTGCTCCATCATAACATTGCCATTTGAAGGATACAAGACTGTGTAAAAGACATTCAGGTACCGATTTTGGTTCATTCCAGCACGGACGAGGCTGCTTAGGTCGTAGGAAATGGCACTGAGATAAACAAGACGTAAAGAGAGTGCACTCGATCAATCAAACAGATAGAGTAATGAAAAAAGATATTTAGTCGAACTGGTGTGATAATTTATGTATATACCTGAGCAAGTTGAAGGGCTTTTAAAGTAGGTGAATCTCTGAGCACAAGCATAAGTAGATTTAACCACTCTGTCTCACATGTGCATATCTTTAAATGTACAAGAGAGCTAAAAACACTACCAACAGGATATGCATCCTGCATGTACCGAGTTGGAAGAGCATATGTCAACAAATTTGATCATAAGAGAGCTCCCATTTTCATAGATTGGATGGCAGTAGGATATAAACAACAGCATATTATTTACCTTTGAGGTTGGTACGCAAAGATAAAGGCGCTTGAGGGAAGTAGTAGAAGCTAACTTCTTTGAAGGATGCCAAATATTAACGGCAAGATTTGCATTCACAATCTTAGTCATATTATTCTCCATCTCACAGTACCCAATCGAATGAAAAATTGTTAAGCACTCCAAGGAAGGAGCATCTATCACAAAGCCATGAGACTCGTCATTTCCATCATTTTTAAGCAAGACTAAACGCTTGAGGGAAGGTCTTCTAACGCTTAAAATGGACATATGATCATTCGGACTCAGCTCCACAACCAAGTCTTCAAGAACAGGGCAACTGGATATTAGCCTGTTGAGAAGTCCATCACCTGAGTATACAACAGATCTGAGACTCAGTGTTTTTAGGAATGGGAAAGAGATTGAGGAAGAATCAATGTCAACGAGAACTGCTTGACTTAGTCTCAAGGCCACAAGCATTCTGGAAAATGTATACAAGCTGCCCGGAAGTGTGACTGGAGGTTTAGAAGCAATAATCTCGATAATCAGCTCACGCACTGAACGTTTGTCTCCAGGTTTGATCCATTCTTGAATGTCTCGAGTACCACAGGTTTTACCAAGTTTGAAATGCAAAGTTTCTACAACTGGAGCCTCGTAGAGAAACAAAGATTTTTCTACAAACGGCGAAAATCTTGCATACTCGATGTCTTGATAGCTATCATCGTACAAGAGTTTTGGCACAAACATCCAAAGAAACTTCCATCGTTTTGACAAAACCATTGTGGGCACGACATCTTTCGTAGTAGGCAGAAACGACAATATCTTCAAGAGAAGCTCATCAGGCAAGTGGCTTATCCTATCCATTATTAAGAGCTAGCCTATATTCATGTAAGTCCTAAGCTTTCACCTTCTGCACAAACGCTAAAGCTTGATCAAACGTGTTAAAAAAAAAAGAAAAAAAAAGACAAACAAAGGATTTGATTAGCCATAATAAGCGATCATAGCAAAACCTTAGTTTGATCAAAGCAATAAAAGAGGACAATGAGAATCAGGAGGTGATCAAAATAAGGAAATACCTACTTAGTCTCCTGTAATTTTCCTTCAACACCACCACAAAGATAGGAAATATCTGCTTAGTTAGTCTCCTGTAATACCTAGCTCGGCTAGGACGTTTACACTACTATTTAATCGATCACAGTTGGTACAATTAAACCGATGAACCAGTGATTCCCAATTCAACAAAGAAAAAAAAAAACCTGACAAAATCAAATTGAATACCAAATTAAAATTCCAACGAATATACTTGGGTTTATCATAAAATCAAGACCAAATATATTGGGAATACTTTATTTATTTTCTTCTCTTTTTTCTTTGTCATCTAGAATGAACTAAAAGAAAAGGTTTTACACCAAGTTAAGGTTTTGTGGACAGGTTACCTTGTTATTTAACGGGGCACATGAGAAATGTCAAGAATGGTTGGTCTGATTCAATACACCGGAAAAAACAAATGTGGTCAATTCTTAATCGCAGATTTGAAAAAAACCGGTACTACATACCATGGATTAAATGCAATGTAGCCAACTCTTGGGAAACAATAGTGGTATTCCTCTTTTTCGTGGACGAAATGCCTCTCCACATAAAAATTCTCGTTTGGAGTCCGATCTACAGGGAGTCTTATGGGCAACAGGGTGTTCAGCTGACTTGCATTTGCAAAACATCTGTTTTGAAGTTTCGGATGCTCAACTTGTGGATACTTTAAGATTTCCTTCTCAATTCCCATCAGCCAGAGCTCAGTTACATAAGGTCGCGTGAGCTTTACAGACAATCAATGGGTGGTCGATAAGTAACGTCATGGCATCGGCCAACCAAGTGGCGGTGCGAATGGCTACGAGTGTAACTAAAGAACATCGATAACAATCTTACATTTCTCGCAATGGACCGACTTGGTTATCAACACAATTAGACTCTGAGAGGGCGAGTTAGGTTCCTTTGGTTGGCTTTATTTTCTTGTTATTCATCATTATTACCTTCCTACTCGTTTGGTGACCTTTCCCCGTATAAGGCTTTACGCGGCCTTCTCGTTATATAATAAAATCTTTGCAACAAAAAAAGGAAAAAAGAAAAAAAAGAAAAGATCTTGTCAACCTAAGAAAAGGAAAAAATTGAATAATTTTTTGGACAAATAAATTAATGTTTTTAAAAACATTTTTCAATGTAATTTTCTTTTAATTTAATAATTTGTTCTTACTCATTATCTTGGGGAAAATAACCTATTTCTAACAACAAAAAATGTGAGAATTTCGAAATTACACTTTTTACTATACCCCTTTTGATCTATTTTTCGAATATATCAATGCTAATCTTTTCTTTGTTTAAAATTACCACTTTTAATATATCAAAATATTCTATAATATTCCATCATATCATTTGTTAAAATGTAATCACAAGGTAGTAACTATCTATCTACTTAAATGGGGTTATTGAGAGCTTGATTTTTAATGATTTTCAGAATTTTAAAAATCTATTGTTTTTTACTAATGGAATCTTGTAATCTTTACAAAATCATGTGTTATTGATATGATGATTCTACAATTCCATTTAAATCTTGTGTTATTGGTGTTATGATACCTAACAATTCTATTTAAATTCATGTGGTATTGGTGTGATGATTTATAATTTAGAGATTTAATGATTTTGGGAGTAGGATTCTAAAAGAGTTGGTTGATTTATAGACGGTGGGAATGGTATGCAATTTTTTTCACGTTTTTATGTTTTGAAAACGTGATTATGTCGTTTTCATACCATTCACAATAGCATGTGCAGAATGATAAAAACATGGAAATTAAAAAGTAATTTTTGAATCCATCCCGCACGGTCAGATTTATAACTAATTTAGACAAAATTTCATTAAGCTAGTAAATAGTAGTTTTTTGGCGTTTTAGTTTTTTTTTTGTTGTTGCATTTTTCACATTATTTTTAGTTTTTTTTTCGTTACTTTTTTTCCATTTTGTACCGCCAACTTATAGTCTCATTATATATTGCCGTCATCTTTTCCGAAAACATCTATACTTCAATATAATTTTTAATCATTCGCAATTTTGAGGTTTGGAAAAGTAAAAGGAGAATCTTGATAATCCAACAAAAGTATGATAAAAAAAATTAGAAAAAGGATTGCCGCAATTACGATGGGTTTACATAATTTTATCCGTTAGTCCCAAATTTTAGATATCGCTTTTGATCGATCAGATAACTTTGATATTAACAGTGAAGAGAATATAGAAAAAACATGATAATATTAATTAAGAAAAAAAATGATGACGTGAGTATGAAGAATGTATGTCGTGAGATTGCATCTCATTTGTATTTTTTCAATGTTTTTGAAAAAAAAATTTGAAAACTTTTTTTTGGAAAAATATGAAAAAATCAATTTTTTTTAAAAACTAACTATTTTTAATTTACTATAACTTATGGAGAGTTGACAAAACAAAGATACACAATTCGAAGATTCAAGAGTCTGTTGGGAGAAGAACCTTCATGGTTTCAAGATCAATGTGGCATTTATGGTTGACTCAGTAGTATCTAGATAGCTTTATTGTTAGGTTTGTGATGTTAGAGTTTTCATGATTTTGATTTGTGGTTCATTGTATTCTTCGATTACTTTGTTATTTTTAATAATATTGATCGAGATTATTATTTTTCTAAAAAAAATTCTAAAATGATTTATTATTTATTATTTAATAAATATTATAGTTAATTAAAGGTATACATGTAATTTTACAATGTAATTAATGGTATATGTGAAACTTTTTTAAGTTGGAACTTCTTTCCATTTTGGTAGTATTTTAGAGATTATCCCCTTAAAAAAATCCTTAAAAATCATGAAATAGTTTTAAAATCTCTAAAATTTTGAGATCCACAAAGTCTACATAACATGCACGTTCTAGTCTCTTATCCTAAAATCCTATTTTAACATGTTACTTTCACTCTTGAACATAAGTCCACTCGAATGTAAGCAGACAGGCTGGTGAACGCCTAGATGATAAGGGGAACTCCTCAAGCATCTCAAGTTTCTTGTCGTGGTTAATGGGTTTAGTGGAGATAATAGTTGCCTTCTTTAAGCAGCTTGCAATTCTTAAAATGAATGCAAGTACTTCTTTCTCTTCTTTTGTTCCTCCATAATCTTTCCATTCCAAGGTTTCAAGATTACATAACAGATATTCCGGTACCAAGCTCGTTTCATTACAGCTAGGGCGCGGCTCGTGATCCTGAAGTTCATGACACTGAGATACAAGTACAGTGCGGCATGTCAATCATATATACTGAGTTACCACTAGGATATAACAATGACAAATAAATTGAATGAAGTACTGTTGAAGTTTGAGAGCTTTTAAATTAGGGGAATCTCTGAGCGCACGTATAAGTAGATTCAACCACTCTGTCTCACATGTGCATATCCTTAAATATACAAGAGAGGAGAAGACATTACCGACAGGATATGCATCCTGCATATACCGAGATGGCATTAATCATAGTGCATGAGCAATGTCGTGTCAATAGTTTTTTAAAACTTTTTATCATAATTAGTGACCTCGGTTTTTCTAGTGGATTAAAGACAATATAAAAATTACTCTTCTCAAAGAGAAAACCGTGAATGGAAGCAAATTACCTTTGAGGTTGGAATGCACAGATAAAGACGTTTGGCTGAACTTATACACCCCAAAAACTTCTTCCCAAGATGCCATTTACCAACGACAATATTTGCTTTGACAATCTTAGTCATATTATTCTCAATGACACAAAATCCGTATGAATAATCATAAATCGACAAGCACTCTAAAGAAGGAGCATCTATCACTAACCCACCTCCAGCATCTGTCTTTCTGTCGTGATTTAAACATGTATAAACTCTTTAGAGAAGGTACTCTGACGCTCAAAATGGTAATATTGTCATTGGGACATTGCTTCACAACCTAGTCTTCAAGAACATGACAATTAGATAAAAGCCTGTTGACAAATTCATCACCTGGGTACTTCATGGAAACAAGGTTCAGTGTCTTGAGTAATGGGAAAGAAATTGAGGACGAAACATCATCCACAAGAGCCGTGTTACATAGATTCAAGCTCACAAGCAAACTCCAGCAAGTATACAAGCTCTTCGGAAGTGTGACTGGATTTGTATTACTAGAGCAAGTATCAATATTGATAATCAGCTCAAGCACTGATCGTTTATCTGCAGTTTTAATCCATTCTTGAATATCTCCGCTACCACCAACTTTGAAATGCAAAGTAACAAAGATCTCTCTACAATCCGGGAAAATCTTCCTTGCTCAATATTCTTATAGCTCTCATCGTATACGAGTTTCGGCACAAACATCCAAAGAAACTTCCATCGTTTCGACAAAACCATTGTGGCCACAACCTCTGCAGCAGTAGGCAGTAACGACAATATTTTGAGGAGAAGATCATCATGCAACGGACTTAGCCTGTCCATAATTAAGAAAAAAAGTGAACAAAGGATATGAGATTCTAGGGAATCAAACAGATACTCATAAGCAACAACGCAGAGCCAAAGCAAAACCCTAGCGAAATTACAGGAGATTTAGTCTACTTCGAAGTTAATGAAGACGACGAGAATCACTAGAAAAAAATGACCGCAGGATAAGCGAAACCTAAAACCTCCTGTAAATTTCTTTTACAGAGGATTAGGGTCAGGGTGAGTAGGCGATTGTGATCGATCTCTTTTCCATCCTACTTCTCCCCTCCTGGAACGACATTTGGAGTGTATCTGAGCCTCAGATCGTCTTCTGCTTTCTCTGTGTAGAAAGTGGTTGTACGACATCTAGGTTTCAAAATGAAGAGAGTGTTGTTGTGTCAATATTAACATATCACTATTATATAGTTTTTCTATTGTATATATTCTCTAGATTCTAGGTTTAGATTAAGATTGATCTCTTGTATAAGTGTCGGCCATTGGCCTCACCAAGTGAATAAGAAAACCTTTTACAATATTCTTGGTTTTTTTACATGATATTAGAGCATTAGAATATAAATTCTTGTGCTTCTTAAAACAGTTGTATAATTTCACGACTTTGTTTTTCTTATCTTACTTTACTTTACAATCATAACTCTTAGCCTTACTCTGCTTTACGATCCTTTTCTTTTCTCTGCCTGGGCTTCCTTTGCCCTGCGATAACTCCCTTCTTCCTATCCCCTTTGCTTTGAATACAAATCATGGTTTCTCCTACTGATGAATCATTCCTGAAAGCTCTTCAAAAACAGAGCAAACAGGGAAAGGCGTGAAGAGTAATATTGAAATTCAGAGAAGAAGAATTTCTCCCTATGATTTGTCTTCAAGTGACAATCCAAGATCCTTGATTTCCCAGCCTCTTCTCAAGGGATCTAATTACGGTGAATGGTCAATAAACCTCCGCAACGCTCTCCGTTCTCGTAAGAAGTTTGGGTTTGTTGATGGGTCAATTCATAAACCAAGTGAAGATTCTGATGCTTTGGAGGATTGGTGGACTAATAATGCATTAGTTCTCTCATGGATTCAAGTTTCTATTACTGAAACCGTACGTTCATCGCTTTCAACCATAGAAGTTGCTAGTGATCTTTGGAATCACATTAAGCAGTGTTATTGTTTGAAGAATGGACAGCGTGTGCAACGCATTAAGATGGAGTTTGCAACTTGTCGATAGCAAGGTTTGTCTATTGAAGCTTATTATGCAAAGATGATGCAGATATGGACTGCATTGGCTGAGTTTCGCAGGCCTAAGTCGTGCAATTGTTCTCTTAAAGAGGAACGTGAGAGAGAGCAGGAAGAAGACCGTTTGCACGAGCTGCTTAAAGGTCTTGGTTAGAATGTTTTTGGCTCCATAAAATCGAACCTCCTGTCCCGTGAACCACTACCTACTGTGGATGAGGCGTTTAACGCTTTGATACAAGAAGAGGACTCGAAGACTACTTACCGGAGCCTTGAAATAAAAAACGACGCTATGGCATATGCAGTGAAGCCTGCGTCGTTCCCTGCTTCTTCATCTCACTCTGCCTTTGCTCCTGCAAGTTTGTCCCGAGAGGAGAAAGCTAAGCTTCAATGCACGAGTTGTGGTCGAGGAGGTCATATCGCGGAGAACTACTTTCAAGCTTTGGGATACCCAGATTGGTGGGGCTCGAGACCTCGCGGCAAACTCCTTACACGTCGTGGTACGGGACAGAACACACACTCTGTTCCGGTCTGCGGGAATCAACATCTTTCGTCATCTTCTTCACGTGTTCCCTCTGTGGCAGCGGTCAACAATGTTACTCAAGCTGATCGTGTTGGGATTAGTGGATTTACCGATGAGCAGTGGCATGCATTGGTTCATCTTCTCAATGACCGCAAAATTCCTCCTGGAGAAAAATTAACTGGTATGTATTTTCTTGGCTCTTGGGTTATTGATACAGGAGCTACAAATCATATGACGGGTTCTTTAGATTGTTTATCGGATATTCGGGAAATGGTTCCTCTATCGATTAAATTACCGGATGGACGATTCACTGTTGCAACACGACAGGGAACAGTGGTCTTAAGTTCGACTCTTACCTTATGGAATGTGCTATTTGTTGATGGTTTACAATGCCATCTTATCTCGGTGTCTCAGTTGAATAAAGATATCTCCAGCGTTTCCAAATCACGGATAAACTGTGTGTGATTCAAGACCGCATTACGAGGATGCTGATTGGAGTGGCTGAGGAGTCTCATGGTGTGTATTTTATGCGAGGGTTAGAGGTAGCTGGTGCAGTACATCAATTGGAGACAGTATCAAGAGATGTATGGCATCATCGCTTAGGACATCCCTCTTCAAAGGCTTTGGATTCNCCCTCTTCGAAGGCTTTGGATTTTCTATCTATTTCTGGTGTTTCTAGTACTAGTAGTTTGAAGAATAAAGAGTGTGAGATTTGTATTCGTGCAAAGCAAACTCGTTTGTCATTTCCTACAAGTTCTAATAAAAGTTCGGCTTTATTTAAATTGGTACATTTTGATGTATGGGGACCCTACCGAACTACTTCGCTTTGTGGTGCTCGATACTTTCTTACTATTGTTGATGATTACTCCCGTAGTGTGTGGCTTTATCTTCTTCATACAAAGCAAGAAGTTGCTCAAATCATCCGAGATTTTCTAGCACATGTCGAACGCCAATTCACTACATCTGTGAAGACCGTTCGCAGTGATAATGGGACAGAATTTATGTGTCTATCATCCTTCTTTCGTGAAAAGGGCATAGTCCATGAAACTTCTTGTGTTGGGACTCCACAACAAAATGGCAAGACTGAACGGAAACACAAACATATTTTGAATGTTGCACGAGCACTACAATTTCAGTCTTCTCTGCTTTTTGAATTTTGGGGAGAATGTATCCTCACGGTAGCTTGTCTTATCAATCGGACTCCGACTCCTTTCCTCCAAGGAAAAACTCCTTTTGAGGTACTGTATAACCGACACTCTCCATTGCAACATCTTCGTGTTTTTAGATCCTTGTGTTATGCTCATAATCAAAATCACAAGGGTGATAAATTTGCTTCACGAAGCATAAAAGGTGTGTTTAGCGGTTATCCCTATGCTAAGAAGAGTTGGCGTGTCTTTGATTTAGCTACTCACATGATCTTTACTTCCCATGATGTTGATTTCTCTGAGTCTTCATTTCCGTTTGCACAGCCTGTTGCATAATCTGTTTCTCCTGGATTGGTAATGTCGTCCATCGTTTCCCGTGGTGATGAAGATGGTTTAATTCTTGAACCGGGTATTGATTCATCACTTACTGTTCTACCAAATGAACCGGGTCCGGTTTTATCTACACCCTTAACCGAACCAATTGAGCCTGCATCTCCCGGTTTACCATCTGCGATCTCTTAGCCTCGTGACTCTGTTATTGAGACGCCGATGTCTCTGGTTTCCTCGCCGTCGGTGTCTCCTCCGGTGACTCCACTATCAGCTTCCCCTTCGTCCTTTGTTTCTCCTTCTAAGGAAACATCGACCTCCACTTCCGCCTCTGAGATACGTCCCGAGCCTCCATTACAGCCTGAGTTGGTTGCACACATTGGTGCTGCTGATAATCTTGGTCTTGGTAAGTGCGTCTCTCGGCCTCCGGCCAAGTTTCGTGATTATGTCCTCCAGACTATAGCACCCATTCCGGATACGACAACTTTATCTGCACCGTATGCTATCTCTTATTATGTAGATTGTGCTCATTTATCGGACAATCATCGAGCTTATATCTCTGCTCTTACAGCTTTTGTGGAACCCAAGTCCAATAACGAAGCTATGAAGGATGACTGTTGGCGTGATGCAGTCCGTTTTGAAATTGATGCTCTTGAAGAACTTGGTACTTGGACTATTGAGACTCTTCCTCCGGGTAAACAAGTCATTGGCAGTAAGTGGGTTTTCACTGTGAAATTTCGTTCTGATGGTACCATTGAGCGTTATAAGACTCGTCTTTTGGCTCTTGACAATCATCAAGTTGAGGGCAATGATTTTGAGGAGACTTTTGCTCCTGTCGCCAAGATGAGCACTGTTCGGTCTTTTCTACAGGTTGTCGCCTCTAATAATTGGGAAGTTCATCAAATGGATGTCCATAATGCCTATCTTCATGGTTATTTAGAGGAGGAAGTATACATGCGCCTTCCCCCTGGTTTTTGTGGCTCGGATCCTACGAAGGTTTGTCGTTTACGCAAATCTTTATATGGTCTTAAGCAGGCACCTCGTTCTAAGTTATCTAGTGCCTTGCTTGCTTATGGGTTTACTCAGTATACACCGGATTACTCCATGTCTATGCTTGAAACATGGACTGATCGTCTCTACATTTTAATTTATGTTGACGATTTGATCATTACATGTACGTCTGTTCATGTTATCTATAAATTCAAGGCATATTTGAGCAATTGTTTTCACATGAAGGACCATGGTCTATTGAAGTATTTTTTGGGTATTGAAGTGGCTCGTAGTCCTACTGGAATTTATCTATGCCAACGGAAGTATATCCTTGATATTGTCGCTGATACTGGTCTCCTTGCGTGTAAACTAGCTGATGGAACAAAATCATCGCTTACATTCTGTGGCTAGTCCACCTTATATATGCGCATGTTTCTCGTTATCGTCGATTGGTTGGTCGTCTGATTTATTTGGCAGTGACGCGTCCTGATTTAGCTTATTCGGTGCATGTTTTGACTCAGTTCATGCATAAGCCTAAAGTGATTCATTGGGAAGGTGCTCTTCGCGTTATTCATTATTTAAAAGGATGTCCTGGTCAAGGCATCCTTCTTTGTGCTCTTACTCCGATTAAACTTGTTGCCTGGTGTGATTCCGACTATTCTGCCTGTCCTACCACTAGTCGTTCGCTTACTGGTTGGTTTATTCTATTAGGTGGTATGCCTGTATCATGGAAGACGAAGAAACATGATAAGGTCTCTCGTTCCTCTACTGAAGCTGAGTATCATGCTTTGGCTCTTACGGTTCAGGAGGTCTTATGGTTGAAAGATTTACTTGCTGATCTTGGTGTCTGTCATGATGATTCTATTCCTGTGTTTGTTGATAACAAATCAGCCATTCAGCTTGCTGCGAACCCGGTCAACCACGAACGCACGAAGCATATTCAGAAAGATTGTCATTTTGTTTGTGATGAAGTTCATAACAAGACTATAATTACGAAGTATGTTTCTACACATGATCAATTGGCAGATATTTGTACTAAGGCTCTTGGTCGTCGTCAGTTCGAGAGTTTTCTAGACAAGTTGGGTGTTTGTGACCTCCACACTTCAACTTGAGGGGGGGTATTACGATATGTTAATATGTCAATATTTACATATCACTATTATATAGTTTCCTATTGTATATATTCTCTAGATACTAGGTTTAGATTGAGATTGATCTCTTGTATAAGTATCGGCCATTGGCCTCACCAAGTGAATAAGAAAACCTTTTACAATATTCTTGGTTTCATGACAGTTTTCTTTTGCAAGAAACCATAGCCCTTGTTTCGTCTGCCACAAGCCTCCGTCTCTGTTTTCCGCGATTCTCACATCTTATCAGTATCCCACTCCTAGGGACGTTACGGTTCCTTCACATTATCAGAGGTGGGTTTAGGGTTCGATCTGCGTATCTGCTCTTCTTCACGACTTTGTGGTGGTGTTACTGTTACGGATCTGTAATGGAGTGGCCAAGCTTAATACCTGTCTTAGGGATACAATCAAGCTACCTGAGGCTCCGTTTGTGGATATCTTTGCGTCAAATAAACTCACTTTGATGGGCAGGGTGCTCAACACATCGCTACATAAAGCTTTTACCCTCATGCCGTACATGATTGGTCTCTGGGGTCTGGATGGTCGGGTTGAAGGTAAGGAAATTGGCAAAGATCGCTTTCAGCTGACGTTCAAGGAGAGGAATGACTTGGAGAGTGTTCTGGCTAGGGGGTCCATTTCATTACAAAAATTGGATGTCTGTCTTACAGTAATGGGAACCGGTGATCTCAGACTCTTTCCCGTTCTGGATTCCCTTCTGAATTGAGATCCGTGGTTTCCATATTGAGGCTATTGTTGATGAGATTATAGGAAGAATTTTCGTCAAGGAAACAGAGTGTAGAATGCACGTTTGGATAAATGCTTTGAAACCCCTGGTTATGAAAAAGCTGCGACTTTCCCAGCTGGGGAATCAGTGAATCTGGAGTTCATCTATGGACGTCTTGAGAAGCATTACTTTAATTGCTACTCTTTATCTCATGAAATCAAACAATGTTCGTTACTGGTGCGCAAGAATAAGCCGGATGAATCTAAACAGGATATCGTTCATCATGAGTCTTCACACTGAGTGCAGCCAGAATGGGAGATAGAGGTTGAATCGAAGAGAAACATGGGTCCACCACGACCGGAGTATAACAACAACCGAAGCTATTTTCAGTTTCAGGCACATGCAGGGGAGAAGAGTCATTGACAAGAAAGACCAAGATATGAGTCTCACCATCGCACCTCGTATCAATCACATAAAAAATAGTATGGACGATATGCTCGCTAGTCTAACTACGATTCTCACGATTCTTGGGATCATGGCAGGGAGTCTCGTGACAATTATCACATGTACACCATGCGGTACAATGACAACAAGATGGAGACGAATGATAGGTACGAAGATTCTTATTCACGATGTGGTACTCAAATGTATCCGCTTGCTGAGGTCTCTGCCACTCGTATGGACATCTCTGTTCCATCGAAGATCTTTGTTCCGTCTTACACTTCAAGATCACCGCACGGTAGGAAGGACAAGTGCGTTACAGGTGATTATGTTGATGATACTGTGGGACGTTCCCCGGGGCTTGGGCGTAAGGAGGATGTCTCTCTGAACGTCTCTACTTAGTTTCCACAGGAGAGTTCTCCCATTCAAAGCCCCGTCCGTTCAAGAAGACCAGCACTAGAGAGAATTGGAACCCGGTTTTGTTAACGCAATCTAATTCACATTCTCTTGGTGGTAGCAATTCGGGTCATAAAAACACTTTGGCATTGCTAGCTACTTTACCAGATTCACCTCATGAAAAAGTTACCGAAGAGTTATCCTCAGAAGCTACGGTAATTGACATTCGGGGACAGCAGTCTAAGCGTGTTCCGTTGGCGTTAAGACTGGGCAAGCCCTCCTCTTCTAAACAGATAGGGAGGAGGACGAAAAGGACAACTCTGCTAAAACGCGTTAGTCCATTTAAGCCGGCCAGTTGGTGGAAAGGAGGCTCTAGTAGTACTCCACAAGAACCGAGAGCATCGCAAACTACTAAAAAGAGAGCTCGGGCTCTGATTTTTGAAGATGAACCAGTAATCGTCCCTCCTATCAAGAAAACCAAAGGTCCGAAGCAGAACAAAGGCACCTCCGTTGCCAATGTTTTCAAGACTATGTCACACAACCAAAATTCAAAAGCAAGAACGGTGACTTCCGGTTGGAAGCCGCTGCAATCCCAATGAAGATTATGAGCTGGAACTGTCAAGGTGCCGGAGGCCCGGAAACAATTCCTCATCTGAGGAAGATGCGTTGAAAATATTTTCCTGATTTTTTATTTCTTATGGAAACAAAACAAAATAATCAGTTCTTGCTTAGTTTACAACATAGTTTATGTTACAATAATTTATTCACTCTAGAGCCAACCGGTTTGAATGGTGGTTTAGCTCTCATGTGGAAAAGCTGTTACAATGTTACCGTTATTTCTTCAAATAATAGGATCATAGACTTGGAAGTTCAAGTCGGATCAATTTTCTTTTATCTTTCATGTGTTTATGGTGATCCGATACGATCTCGACGCTCTGTTGTATGTGATTTGTTATCGAATATTGCTTTGAACCGAGATGAGGCATGGTTATTGGTAGGTGATTTTAATGAACTTATGCATGCCGGAAAAAAATTAGGAGATCCCACGAGAGAGGATGATACTTTTGGGATTTCCGAAACATGGCTATTAGTTGCAAAATCCGAGAACTCCCTGTGAGAGCTGAAATTCTCACAACTAAAACTTGTAAAGTAACTTTTCGGGATCGTAACTTTCTATGGAAATGAATTACCGGATACGAGAAAATGTTCAAGTGTTTATGCTTTATTGCTGAAGTACAAAAGATCGCAAGAGAAAGTCTCAGTCTTCTCTTGCGTAAAAAAAAAGAGCCCCTTAAAATGAATGACTAGCTCTCTATTTATAGAGATTACAATCGAACCCTAGATGTACGAGAATAAAGGAAATTCGTGTTTATCTTAAATTTCTTTCCTTATCCTCTAGATCCGCTCGTGATTCACATTTATCTTGTTTGGCGACTGCACCATTAGGTTAGCTGTCCTGAGCTCGGCCCACGATACATCGAGGAAGCTAGCTCGACCCATCAAGAGTGCAGCTCGGCCCATCACGCCATGATGGACTCAGCTCGGCCCATCGCGCTACGGAGGAGTGAGCTCGGCACGTCTATGGGTCAGGTCAGCCCATCACGCCGTGGTGGACTCGGCTCGGCCTATGATGCGAGATCTAGCTCGATCCGAATCGGCTCGATCCGAAGTGTGTCGACGAAAGCCCAGCTCGGCCCATCGCAAGATCCAGCTCGGCCCATGTTGCGAGGAAGGCTTCAGGTTGGCCCACCGGGTGTCGAAGGTCCAGGTCGGCCCACCCGGTGCTAAAGGTCCATGTCGGGTCGCGTAGTAGCCCGGGTCGGACCAACCGTCTCCATCTTGGCTCGGGTCGGATCTCGAGCCCGGGTCGGATCTCGCGCTCCTCGCCAACTTTTAGTCGTTTGGTTGTAAGTATCGTCATTCACTTCAGCTAGTCGTCGAATGTTTGCGATCTGTACTTCAGCTAGGCATGATTTCAGCTAGGAAATGTTGACGAGCTGGATTTTCAGCTAGGCAAAAACCCAGCTAGGCATTTTCTTGCATTAGCATCCTCAGCTAGGTAGAATTTTAGCTAGGCAGAAATCTAGCTAGGAGAATATGAACAAGTACTTTCAGCTAGGCAAGATCTCAGCTAGGCAGAAATCCATCTAGGCAAGTTCTGATTGCGATGGATTTCAGCTAGGCAGAAATCCAGCTAGGAAAATATGAACAAATATTTTCAGCTAGGCAAGATTTCAGTTAGGCAGAAATCTAGCTAGGCAAATTCCGGGTGTTAGTATTTTCAGCTAGGCTGACGAACATTGCTCACAAGCTAGGAAAATACTTTGAGATTATTTCTTAAGTATAAATCTTGACGGGGTGGAATCCGACCCCCACAGTTAGCCCCCCAGCTCGTTAGACTTAGTCATGTGTGACGAGCTGATGTTAGTAGTCAAGATTTGCGTTTGACACGTTCCGAGCCGAGGTGGTCTTACAGCACCGTCGTAGCTCGTCGTCATTTGCAGCTATTTTTGAACAAATGCAATTATTATAAGTATATATTTATTTGGGCTGGGCCTGAAATAAATATCATTGTTGGGCCGGGCCCTGAAAATATGATGGATTTTATCCAACATATATATATATATATATATATTTTTGAATTTAATGTTTTATCTCGGGAATTGATAATCCCGAGCTGATTCTATAAATAGGGCTCTCTCCCAACTTTCTCCTCACAATCTTCTTTCTCCCAAAAATCCTAAGGTATATTTTTCTCTGTTTTCTCTCTTTTTTTTTTTTTTATTATATTTTTTTTGCTGTAAAGGGAAAAGGAAAAACCTTTTTTTTTTTTTTTTCTGCCGACCTCCTTCTCTCCTTCTTCCCTCGGTGGCCGCTAACCCGACCTGACCGTGCTGCTCGGACTGCCGATCTGCTCCCGAACCGTCGCCGAGCTCGAGTTGTGACCGAATCACGAATCCATCACCGCCGAGGGTGTCCGCTCTGCAGCATTTGCTCCGAGCTGGTCTGCAGCTCGGCATTCATTTCTCGGATCTGCCGATCCGTCCCAGGATCAAGCCATCGCTTCCGAGCTCCCGTGCTGAATTCCCCGATCTGAGCAATGGAAACAGCCTCGTCCCGAGCTATGGTCATCATCATCTTCCACCGGGCCGAGCTGAGCTGCTAGTGCGAGACCACCTTTTCCGATCTCCCGAGCTGAAGTCCCCGACCCGGACAGTGAAAGCAGCCCCGTTACGAGCTGTTGGCGCGGAACCACCCACGAGATTGGCTCTGCGCGGGTTCTAACTCATTCGGGTTCGAGTTCGTTGATTCTCGAGCTGAGTTGTAAACGAAGACTTCCTCACGAGCTAGAGAGCAGCCTATGTAGGCTGTGCGTGTCCGAGCCGACCTGGTCTCTGCCGACCAAGATCAAAGTTTGGAGCAGCTCGGCATTCGTCGGAGCAGCTCGGCGTTTGTCGGGTCCGAAGTTTGTTTTCGACCCGAGCTGGTCGTTACGAGCGAACCACACGTCTAGGTGGCATCACAGCCAACCCGAGTGGTGCGAATTTCGAGTAGTTGGACTCCTACATGCTAAGCTCGCGGTTTGGTCTAAGTCGTGGCCTTGGTCGGGGATCCTCTCCTCGTGAAGACTCGCTACTGGGATGTGAAAAGTTGTCGCGCCGAGCTGTGATGTCGTTGGGTGAATCATGCAATCGGCCGATGTCTCCTGCCAGGCTAGCCGTCCTATCTAAGCCGAGCGTTGGGAGGTTGGTTGGGTCTATGCCACCGCAAACGTCGACTCCCATCGGGCCGAGTGCGGGCGCAACCGATGAGGTCACGTCTTCTATTCGTCGCGGCTTCATAGCTGGTGACTCTGGCGTCTCGGCTACCGAGGTCTTGGGCTTGTCAGCAGAGATTCCGGTGATCATCGAACCTGCTGCTGCCAAGATTGAGCTAGAAGATTGGGACTACGACCCGGTAGCGGCTAAAGCGGAGCTTGACCGTGAGATGAATCTTCTGGGAATTGGTGCTGCAGCGCGTTGAGCCGTGATGAGGAGACCAATGCCAGAAGGAAAGAAAGATCTTCCTTTAGGCGTGTCGTGGTCGGACCAAGATTCATTGAGGAAGCTAAGGTTTAGACATTCGATCTCAAGCGAGATTGAGCTAATCGTGCCGGTGAATGGTGATAGTCATGACGAGCCCCCATCTGGTTGTATGACGATGTACGAGAGCTTCTTCGACTTATGCTTCTTGTGGTTTCCGCTTCCGGCTTTATTAGTGAGATATCTTTCGGCGCGTAAGCTTGCTTTTTCACAAGTGACATCACGAGGGATACGTCACCTGGTTGGACTCCTGATTCGAAGTATAGAGACGGGTTCGAGATTGGGATTGGTCATTTCGACCATCTGTTGGTGTGGCGACAACCAAAGAAGACTAGTCTGATATATTATTGTTCCAATCGGCCGAACCGGCGAATCATAACCGATTTTCCCAGCAAAGACAGTGACTGGGAAAAGGGGTTCTTCTTTGTTCCTATTACCGAGGCTTCTGTCGAACCAAGTTTTCTTGACTTGATCAGGACTCGCTAGCGACGAATTGGTAGATAGGCTGGTCGCCTCTCTTTATTTGTCGCTGTGATTTGTTGCTAACTCTATGTTGTTTCCTTTGTTTTGTTTTGCAGAGCCGGCGTTATTTCCTGCGATCCCTTCGGACTCACTTGCGGTACTTGAGGCACTTAGAGCACGACGGGTGAAGTGGAACAAGTACTTCGACCAAAAGCGTATCGACCGAGCCAGATCTCTTCTTGACGGTTTCGACATGTCTCTTACTACCGAGCCTTCGTGGGCGTTCACCGAGGAGATACGCGAGGAGGTGGGACGAGACCTGACGCTTCGTCAGAAGATGAAGCTTAGAGCGGAGAGGGATGCGGCTGAGAAGAAAGCAGCCGAGCAAAAAGCGGCCGAGACGAAAGCGCCGGAGAAGAAAGCAGTCGAAGGACGAGCTGCCGACAAAACGGAAACAGACTTGAAGACGGCCGAGAAGGCCGCGACTGAGCCGAAGACTGCTGGGTCTAGGGCCGCCAAGCCTCAATCCGGGGGCAGGTCTTCTGGGACTTCCTGTCGTCGTTCTTTGTCGGCGGGGGCATCTGGTGAGGCGCCGACTCAACCGGGAGTCATATTGAGTCTTCCGGCGAAGGATTCGATTCCTGCTCGATATACGCCGTCCAGGTTTGACCCTACCTTGCTTTCTTTCGTGAGGTTTCCTATGTTAAGTATGAGTCTTCTTACTCGATTCATTTTTTTGTTTTACCTACACTTCAGAACACCGCTCGACAAGAAGCGGTCGTGTGGCAGCGACAAAGACGTCGCGAAAGACGACAAGACGGCCAAGCAGGCCCGGCTACCGCCGACTAGAGTGGGAACCAAGGGGGTCGGTTCGGGAGGATCTTCCCGGGTTTCTGCCAGGACAGAGAGTTCGCCCACGGGCGTCAGGAGGTCTGTCGAGTTGGTCTCCAAGTTTGTTAGTGGGACCACACGGCTTCCTTCGACGGAGGTGTTGATGAGTAGTAGGAGATACACGGGCATGGCCCATCATGGAGCCCAGGTAAAGTTCCGGGTCTTGCTTTGTATATTTGTTCTTGAGTTCGTTTTTGCTTACGCATCCCTTGAATCCTTTTTGTACAGTTTTTGGATCGCATCAATGCTACGATGGGCGAGTATGAGACCGAGATTCGGCAGACTCACGAGTCCCTTACCCTGAAGGACAAGAAGATAGCCGAGCTAATGGCGGCCGAAGCTGAGCGTGTCAAAGCCTTAGCTGCTTCGGAGGCCACCAACATCGGGCTTCCGGCAGATCTCGCGAGTTCACAGAAGAGTCTGACGGCCACCAAGTACGCTCTTGTGAGGAAAAAGGATGAAACTGATCGTGCACTTGGCTCATTAGAGAAGGAGGCCGAGATGCGCGTGGCGAATGCCACCAAGTCCGGTCGTAGGGATGCGACTGCTCGTGCGCTGGTCAGTCTTTGTGCTGACGAGAAGCTTAGACGTGTTGAGGGTGATGCGTGGGTGAAGGTGATCGAGCTTGCGCAGGCGGATGCCAATCTCAAGCTTATCGATCTTCTAAAGTCTGATGACCCGCCTTGTCTTGTTAAAGATAAGGTTGCGGTGACCAGGTGGAAGACTGAGAGATTTTCTGCTCGTGCCGATCTTGCTCAAATGATGTCTTCTATTCGAAGTGACCTGGTCCTTTCACCTGTCTCGCCCGACGGCCAGGGCTTGCCGCGGGATTCTCGGTCTCTCGAGGAGTCGGCGGCGGACGTCGGAGTGGTCGACTTCTCGGGGACGAACCTCGTCCCCTCCGTGATGGAGGGTTTCGCTTCGGTGGTGGTCTCCGAGCTTCCCGCCTCTGCAGGCGTTGGCGAGGCGAGGGATGACGGTGTTCCGTGATCGGGATGTCCCGCCGGCCGTGATAGCCCATGACTTAGATTATTTATTCATTTTTTTTTGTGTTGCGCCAAGACGGCATTTTCTGTTGACGGTTTTATAATTTATGAACTTTTGTAGTATGCCTGGATGGCTCTATCCGCCAACTGCTTTATCGATTTTTCTTAGTGATTTAGATTCAAGCTATGACTTGACAATCTTTACGAGTTTTTCCATTAAAAATGTCAAGGCTTATGACTCTCAACATAGTTGTAAAATGACTAGCGTAAGAACTAGGTTTTGGTGGTCACTTAGTCGATCGTTGAGATCGGATATTTTGTGGAAAACACCTAACCTTTAAATATACCTCATCCCGAGCTGTTCCTCGAAGGTTGTGACCGTGGGGTGTCTTAGACCAGTGTTTGTAACTGGGTTTTCAAGATGCGAATCTCGAG
>OVAP01001829.1:0-21898 GCA_900406295.1 Aurinia saxatilis | reverse complement strand
AGATTATGCAATAAAATACCAAAAGGGTTCAAGAATTTCTCCCTTACAAAAACTCTTAAGAAATATTAAAGCATAACCTAAACAATGGCTNTAATTCAATAGAAAATAAGATTATGCAATAAAATACCAAAAGGGTTCAAGAATTTCTCCCTTACAAAAACTCTTAAGAAATATTAAAGCATAACCTAAACAATGGCTGCAAAAATAAGTATTTATAAGCACTAGGACGGATTTTAGGTTTAGAGAATTAGCATACAGATTTTTGGAAAATCTTCATATTAAGATTTAAGGAAATCTTAAATCAGCTCCGCGTGGTGTCGATCGACACCCCTCTGTTTTTCCATTTTTCATCGTTTCCTTAATTAGCTCCGTTTTGCTCCATAAACCTTCTAGATTCTTCCAGTGCTCCAAAACCACGTCCATGCACCTAAAATGACTCACTTGGACTCTAATAATAATATATAGACTCTAAAAACATAATTAATTATACGTTTATTATGATAAAAACCGGTAAAATATGAGGTATATCATTGGTATATTCAAGGAGCCAGAGATTGATGACTATAGTTCTAATGGAGTTGATATCAATTGTGGGATTTGCTTTAAGTCATATACTCGAAAGGAGATCGTACCGGTTTCTTGTGGTCATCCTTATTGCGTTACGTGTAAGACAGGCTATATCTTATCAAAATTCAGCAATGATTTGGTTTGTCTTACGATTCAATGTCATGAGCCTTCTTGTTCTACTACGGTTGGTCAAGATATGATCTTTAGGTCTACAATGAAGGAAGAAGATAAGGAGTATTATAGGTCTCTTCTTAGTTCATACATGGAAGACATTGGTGGAAAGAAGAAGATAGAGTGGTGTTCATCACCGTGATGTGACTACGCTATAGATCTTTCAAATGGAAGTGAAAGCTCTTACGAAGTTTCTTTTTGTGCTCGAATAGTTTTTGCTGGAACTGTAGTGAAGAAGCTCATCGTCTTGTCGACTGCGAGACAGTGACCAAATGGATATTCAAGAACAATGATGAATACGATAACACGCTTTAGATACTTCTGAACACTAAGCCTTGTTCTACATGCAAACGTCGGAGTGAGAATAACCAGGATTGTAACCATATGAGATGTTCTCCGCCTTGTGGGGATCATTTTTGGATTGGTCTTAAAGCAACTGATCATCACTACGCTTGTAACGACTATAAGCCTGACTTTACGCATGATGAGGATCATGAGACTGACGATATTCGACAAAGGGCTATGAACGATCTGGAGACTTTGCAATCGGTGCAGCTTAAGAAGCTTAGTGGAAGCAAGAGCACATCAGAGACTCAGCTTCAATTCACGGTTGAGGCATGGCTTCTCATCATCGAATGTAAGATGGTGTTGAAGTTGTTTCGAGTGTATGGTACATATCATCGGTGGAAAAGAAAGGGGGAAGAAATCGAGGTGACGCTTTTGCTCGACACTCAAAGCAAAGTTACGGTTCAGATTCGTGGTCCAATCCTTCTTATACGAGGAGACCTGATGTAGCACATCTCGTAACTTACTATGCAAGTAACTTTGTTTTTGGTTCTTTTAGCTTTATTTTAACTTTCCTTTTTGCTAGATTGCTCTTAAATATTCATTAGTGTTTTAGTCGATTAAGATGCTTGCCTATATAAGGCGTGTACTTGTATTTTAAGGACCTTGGCAGTTATTGAATATATTTCTAGAGAAGTTTATATCTTTCGAAATTTTTGTGTTCTTGCTTTCTCTCAATCCATCGATCTGTTTGAAGCTTGAATTCCGAGCTACGAACGCATGACTCTTGATCCATTAATACTTGAGTTTCCCTTTCGTATTTATCCCCTGTATCAGAAAGGATATCAGTATGGAGGTAAAGATGGAAAGGTGAGATATTTCAAGGGTGATCAAACTGTTGTTACTGGAACTCCCACCAATGGTCTTTATGTTTTGGATGGTGTGACTATTGCAACTGAAAACTGCAACATGGTCATACAAGTTTAAACAATCTCAAGATATTATCTGGTAAAGGGTTGATTGAGAAGAAAGAGATTAAAGATCTGGCGTTTTGTGAAAATTGTGTAATGGGGAAGTCTAAGAAGGTGAGCTTCAATGTTGGAAAGCACAACACTGAGGATGTTCTTGGCTATGTACATGCAGATCTTTGGGGATCACCAAATGTTACACCATCACCCTCAGGGAAGCAGTATTTCCTATCCATCATTGATGACAAATCAAGAAAGGTCTGGCTTATGTTTCTCAAGACAAAAGATGAGACATTTAATAAATTTTGTGAGTGGAAGATTCTGGTTGACAACCAAATAAACAAGAAAATTAAGGTATTGAGAATAGACAATGCGCTTGAATTATGTAATATAAAGTTTGATAACTTCGGTAAAGAGCAAGGTATTGAGAGACACAGTGTGCCTACACACCACAACAAAATGGTGATGCAGAGAGGATGAATAGGACAATCATGGAGAAAGTAATATGTTTGCTTAATGAATACGGTCTTGGTGAAGAGTTTTGGGCTGAAGCAGCTTCTACTGCTACCTATCAAATCAATAAGTCTCCATCTCCTGCTATTGATTATAATGTGATTGGGTAGTCATGGTTAAACATGAAACCTGGTCACAGACATTTAAAAATATTTGGTTCAATTTGTTATGTTAATCAAGATCAAGGGAAACTGAAGCAAAGAGCATTAAAAGGAATTTTCTTGGGATATCCACAGGGTACAAAAGGCTATAGAATTTGGATTCTAGAAGCTGAGAAGTGTGTGATAAGCAGAAATATTTTGTTCTGTGAAGAAATTGTGTTCAAAGATTTGAAAGAAAAGAATGGTGTTTCCGAGGGAAAGGAACCTAAGATTGAAAGATCAATTGGCAAATGTCACATTGAGATCTCAGTTTTTAAGCAAGTTGGAGAAAGTTCAGTTTCATGTAGAGTTACTGAGGTGATTTCAAGTGATTCTGAGTCAGAGGAGACAACTAAAGAAGTTGATCCGTCAAGCAATCACTTAGCTAGGGTCAGGCCAAGAAGAGCAATTATACCTCCAACAAGGTATGAAGATTTATGTACTTTTACCTTTGCACTGATAACTGCTGAGGAATTAGATTCAGAAGATCATCAATGTTACCATGAAGCTAAGTTCAGCAAAGATTGGGACAAATGGAATAGTGCAACAAAATAAGAAATAACATTTCCGATGAAGAATGGAACTTGGAACATTGTTGACAGACCATTGATCTATCATGTTTTTGACACATTTTAGCTCTTGATTTATTAATGTTTTTCGATTCTTTTGAATGTTTTCAGGTCTAGGTCACGCAATATTGGAGCAAAGGGTTTGGGAACGCGTTCGTGGGACAAACAGGTAGGAAGTGGAGCTTAGAACCGAGTGATGAAGGCTAGAACGATCGTTCTATCACAGAACGATCATGCCAGCGAATCGCTTATCTCCCAAACGATCGTTCTGTGATCAGAATTATCGTTCCGATTCTGAAATAACCATTCCATCTGCGGAACGATCGTTCAGAGTCTGGAATGATCGTTCCGAAGGCGTCGAGAGCAGTTTTTGGAAAGTTGACTGAGACGATTTCTCAGCATACAAAAGATTTCTTTCTGTCCCAAGGATGAGTTAACCTAGTTTTTACTCCCTCTCTGCCTCCAGAACAGTCTTCATTGATAGATTTATCCATTTTTGCTTTTAAAAACTCTTTTGGTCTTCATTCTTGAGGATTTTGGTTGTTGTTGCTAGGAGACTCTTGAAGGCTCATTCACTCCTTTCATTTCAGTCATATACCATTGTTGAGAAGTGTTTTTGAACTTTGTCTTTTACAATTTTCGTTTTTAATAAAGTATTATTCAGTTATTTTTGTTCTTAATCATGTTTACCATTACTTCTTGTTTAATTGTCATTTCATTCATGTGTGAGTAGTTAGGTTGTTAGATTCTAGGGGAATCATGGATTGTTAGGATAGAAACTGGATGTAAATCCCTCTTCTTATTAATTCACAAGTAACTTAAGTGAATTTTGCTGATGTGTCCAGCTCTCAGCCAAAGTCAGTGTTAAAAAAATAGCCTTAGTCGATGACATGTAATCTTGGTTATCCTAGCTGTAAATCAAACATGGCACATCAGAATTAAAATAGAATTGGTTCTTCATCTATAGTTTTGTTTGGCGATGGCGATTTATACGAGATTTGTCTCTTCTCTCGATCTCTTCCTCTCGAGCTCTTTCTCACTACAAATTCATGATTTTCCATGCTCCATGATTTGTCTCTTCTCTCAATCTCTTCCTCACTACAGATCCAAGACTCTTGATTTCCAGGCTGAGTTTTTCCTCTTCTCTCGCTCAACATCCAAGCCGAGATCTGTCATTGTACTCCTCCGATGTAAGTTGCCCCCTCTCTACCTCGCTATGGCTTTCTCAATATCGTTTTCTCTTTTAGATCTCTCTGAATTCGAAATCATCTCATTTGAGTATTGATTCTTATCTCTCTTCTCGTGTGATTGGAATTGTGAGAAATTGAATATAGGGTTTGTATTTTGTTTGTCTCAATTTTTTACGTTTTTCTTCACATTTTTTAATCCTTATTTATGATCTAAAAGTGATTCTCTAAAGATGTCATTTTTTGTGTTTGTCTAAATTGTGAGTGTGTTCATATATTGACTTGATGTGAGATATAAGATGATGGAGATCGAATTGTGGAATGACAAGTGCTAAAGAGATCTCGGGAGAATTTTGAAGAGCTTTTTTACTATCATTAAGGACACAAAGAAGCTTATATCCGAAATCTAATTGGTTGCTAATGGTAGTGGAGGTATGTAGATAGTGTTTATGAATAGATTGAGTTGAATGGTAAGTTTATGTGAAGTATTCAGAGTATGATTTAGATGGTTGTGATTTTCAGGGTGAGCTAAACTTGGAGATTTAAGATCCTTTTTGAGAATTGGTGTCAAACAAGGAGGATGCTCCATGATGTCTTACACGATGGGCTTTGAGTGTGAGAATCTATGGTCACAAATATTTGAATCATCTTCTTAGATTCTCGATTTCTTCATGATATCTTCTTTGTATGTTTTGTTTTTAAGGTTCTACTGGATGATGCTTTGTTTCACCAGACAGAATACATGAGAGCTACTGTAAGTTCAATATTATGAAGGCAAGGTAAGTTAGTGTGTTATTTCTTCAATATTTTAAATTATTTCATCATTTTAACACTATTGCATATTTCGACAAATATTCAATGACAAAATATACCATTGTTCCTAAAATGTGTCAGAGATAGAAAATTAAAAACTTATGTTAATTTATTCTTAAATAATTATTCATGTTGTTTGATCAGCCGAAAATGTTGTCAACAAGACAAAACCGGTGAAAATCTGTAAATTCAGTAATTTTTGTCATACGATAGCATTACGAATATAAATGAAAAAAATTAATTTATCGGAAATAATGTAATCAAAAGTTGTCTCATTCAATTTGATTAAATTAGATTACGAATATAAATGATAATCGAGTTAATTTAGCAAAATTAATGAGATGAAAAGTTCTCGCATTCATTTTAATTATAAATTAGGAAATCACATAATAATGTATTCAATAATTTTGATTTTGCTTGCTAATAAAGTATTAAGATTAAAATACCAACATAAATGATAGAATTTAAACTTAACAAAAATGATGAGATTAATTTAAGGCGCATTTCATTTAATTAAAAATTATACCATCTAAAGATCGGACATATAAATCACTGTTGGAATTACCTCTATTTAAGAAATCTAATTATCAATATATTCGTATATGATTACTTTATATTTCATTATGTATTACTACTAATTAATGTAAGATATATCATTACATCAACCTATATAAATATCTAGGGGGCGTTTTTGGGAGTAGGATTTTAGAAGAGTTGATTTATTTATAAAAATCTTGAGGTTTTTTAAGTTTATAGAGATTTTTGAAAATTTTGTAGAGAGTTTTGTGTATTTGATCTATCAAAGAGTTGTATTTTTAAGGACTTTTAAAATCTCATCTATATAGTTAAGATTTCCAAAGTTGTGTTTAAAGAGTAAAATTGTTAAGAATCCATATCCTAATAAAAATATATTTTATGAAAATTATAGAATCATTAAAATCAAAATTTTACCAATAACAAAAGATTTTGAATGGAATCTTAAAATCATCAAACCAATAATGATGGATTTCATAAAGATTGAAAAAATCATAAACCAATAACCATGGACTTTAAGAATATTACAAATCCTTAAAAGGGCATGTCCTAGTAACCCCCCCCCCCCTAAGACTACGCATTATAATTCTAAGCACACAACAAAAAGTTAAATTGAATTTTCTTATTTATTGTCAAAACATGTCAATTGTGAAATCATCGAGTTCTCTGATGTTGATGGTACAACACATAAGATAAAAGGCTTATGTCATGGTCATGTGGAAGTCATTCCGATTTGGTAGTTCGACTACCTTTGAAATGGTGTTGGTCGATGCAGAGGTATTATTTAGGATTAGATTTAATAATTCAGTCATTCATTATGTAATATATAATGTTATATTTAATAATTTAGTCATTCATTTGAGTAATATCTTAGCGAAAAATGATAATATATGTTGTAATCTCAATTTAATAGGGGATCAGACTTCGTGCATCATTGGAAAATAAAATTATGGGCAGAGGAAAGAGTACTACATTCAAAGAAGAAGATTAAATCAGTGTCAGTGCCTTTACTTTGCAAAAAAAAAAGAAAAAAACACAGGAGAATATGGAGTGTTTGTAATGAAGATTATCATGCATCATAGTACTGTTGTGAAGCAGATCGATAAATTCGAGGACAATATACCAGAAAATTATTTTCAGCCATCTGTGACAATAAAGAAGAAAGAAGGTCTTAATAGAAACTACTTGGTTGGTAAGTCGTCAAGATCAACACACTCCGAACTCACGTTTGGTGCACATGGCTCAGTCACCAAGAGGATTAGAAAGGATTGAATCCTTAAACCAGTTCAGAAGACTTGAGAATCAAACTTCATCAGCTATCCACAATTTCAATAACTATTTTTTTTTCATACTATATTTCTATTTGTTGGTCCAATATCGTACTCTATATCTTTTGAGTTATCAATTTATATTTTACTCTTCATTGACTCATTAGTTTTCTTTCGAGCTAGTTATCATATGCTTGGAATTTATTTTTCTTTATACTTAAGTTCAAAATTAAGATTATATCTTTATATTACTTTGTATTTAACAACTTGCAATAGTTAAAATATTTTAAGATCGAACTTTATCTTTACACGGAAGTATTCAACAACTTGCAATAGTTTTCCATTAGAGTTTATACGCTTTTTTATTGTTTTCGTTTTCAAACACATTTTTACCTTTTGCAATATTATTTTATGAGAACTTTACATTAAACTGCATTTACATTATCTTCTTTATTTTCGGAAGACCACAAAAAAAAGTTTAAAATGTTTTTTACCGATTACATTCGAGTCCGCACAGGGTGCGGGCCAATATCTTAGTAGGTTATATATTTAGAGTCTTCCTCCTTATGATGATTTAATGCTAAAACTAGTTTGATTACCTAGTTTTTGTTTATAGGATTTTCTATAAAACGAAAGTGTTATAGAATTCTTGAAAACTCATTTAGGAGAGCATTATGTCTTTAGCCAACGAAAGTTGATGCTAAAGCAGATTGTGAAGATTAAATCTGCTTAATTAATGCTTTCTAGCTCTTTTAAGTCCAAATGAAAGTTTAGGTATTTAAATGGTTAAGACAAGTGATTGATGCCACGAAAGTGGATCAATCTATAATTATATTTAAGTTGAGGATAGGAAAAATTAGAACCTGAATAGACATCCAGTTGATTTTAGTTGAATCCATTAATTATCCCTAGATCTAGTGCTTTTTATAATATTGAATTTAAAACCGTAAAAAAATAGCAAACAAACCGCCCATCTTTTGATCATCTTAGCTAGATTAAATAATTTAGTAGATTATAGTGTGAAATCCGAGAGTTGTGTATTTGATCCTTTACTACTACATCGATAAGTTGTTAGTTGTCAAGGTCTTATTAATTTGTGAAAAAGACAACTTATTAAGTGGCGCCGTTGCTGAGTCTCATTATTTTACATGTGATTGAAAATTTTGAATTTAGACTAAGATTGTTACTGATTTTTTCTTCTTTTGTTTTGCTTGTTGTTTTAACAGGTGTATGACCAGAAGCCGTCAATCGGCATATGATCTACTAATAATGTCCAATGACGAGCTTGCAAGAAGAGAAAAAACCAATAAGCGAGCGGTCAACTACTGTCACAATGGGTGACCAAGTTGACAATGCAGCTCTGCAGGAGCAACTGACAGCGATGCGGCTACAGTTGGAGGCTCTACAAGAGCAGGAACGCCACCGGCAAGCTCAACCCACACTTAGCGGAGCGGACAGGCCGCACACTTATTACCGCAACCGATCAGCTATTGTTCCACCACCAATGGCACGCCAGGACTATGATATCTCTGGCCAGCTCATTCAACTTTCGGAGCAAAAGAAATTCAGCGGCCTTATCACAGAAAATCCAGTGGAGCATATTGAGCGCATTGATCAGATAGCAAGCATCACAAGGGCGAATAGCGTACCTCCAGATTATGTCAAGTGCAAGCTTTTCAAATTCTCGCTGGCAAACGAAGCACTTTCATGGCTTAAATCACTTCCAGCAGGCAGCCTAGTAGGATGGAATGCGCTGCATAATGCATTCATCGTCAAATACTACACCAAGACCAATACTGCATCTTTACAGGTCAAGATCTCCAACTATTCTCAGTACTCAGGAGAGTCCTTTTGCGAGACGTGGGAGAGGTTCTGTTCCTACCGCCCGAGACTGCCCACATCATTGTTTTACCGACATGCAGCTGCTGACAATTTTCTATGACGGTTTATCATGGGATTTTAAAGGTCAATTAAATTCTGCTTGTAACGGTAATTTTATGACTCGTAGTATTGCAGATGCGCTGGAATTGATCGAGAACGTGGCTGAGAGTTCTTCTGAGAAAAGTCCACAATATGACAGAGGGAAGAAAGTTGCTTCGGTGGAAGTGAAACAGATAGCGGAGCTGACCGAGCAGATCAGTTTGCTCGTCAAATCAAACCGCCGAGAAGTAAATTCATGCGATCGAGAAGGCGGTCATGTGCCTTCTAATGAGAATTTGGTTGATGCATATGACGAAGAAGAGGAGTGTAACTATGTCACTGACCATGGGTACAAACAAGGCTACATCTTCAACTACAACAAGCACCCAAACCTCTCATACCGCAACACAAACGTTGAAAACCCGCAAGACCAGGTATACCCACCTAAAAACAATGTTGGTTCTAATAACGCTTTTATGCCTTTTCAAGGGAAGCCGGCTTTTCAAGGGCAAGGACAATGGTACCATAAGCAACCCTTCAACAATTACCAGGCACCAATGCTTTTTGCACCACCGTATCAAGCTCCGGACAACAACTCGTAGGATGAGTCGAAGTCCATGATTCAGATGATTCTCGCCAATCAACAGAAAAAAGTGGGGGAGATAAATGCTAAATTTGAAAACCAGAATGCCAAGGTCGATGGCACGTAGAACGACTTGAACATGAAGTTTGAAGCCTTATCGTGCCATGTCAAGAAACTGGACACTCAAGTCACTCAAACGTCAGAAGCAGTCAAGCGATCTCAGGAGACACTTCCTGAGAAATCTACTATGCAGTCTCAGGTAGCACATGTAAATGCCGTCACTTATGGTACTCATGCAATGCTTGATGTTACAGGAAGTACAACGGATGCAGAGCACCGTGAGGCAACAATTACCGTCCCCACTCCTGCTATCCCTCAAACTCCAGCACGCGTGTACACTCCGAGCGTGTCATATCATCGACCTTGTCCCAAAAACATCAGAGGAATTTGCCATCAGATACGAACAGATGTTCGAGAAGCTCAAGGTGGAATTCCATCCAAGGAAGTTCAGACATTACCAGTCATGAGGAGGTGCATCGATAGGAGAGCTGCAAGTCATTGCAGCATTGAGGACGGAGTTCAGATTGTAGTTGAGGAGGTCCGTGCAGTCTTGAAGAAAAAGCTACCCAAAGCTAAACATGAGCCAGTTCAACCACCAAAACAAACGTTGTTACCCAAGGTTGAAGACCTGGGGAAGTTTGTTGTGCCATGTTCTATCGCAGGAGTCAGGTTTGCGGATTCTCTATGTGATTTAGGATCTTGCGTGAATATCATGTCAAGAGCTACTGCGGAGCAGCTGGAGATTAAAAAAAGATACCTCCAAGATGACTCTCGCCTTTGCCAAGTCCTCGACTACGACTCCCTGCAGTACAATAATTGATTTACATGTGGAAATTGGTAATTGCATTGTTTGTGCTGATTTTCAGATTGTGGAGATGCAACAAAGACCCATACCGTCTTTGCTTCTGAGCCGACCATTCATGGCTACTGTAGGAGCCATTATGGACATGTCAAAGAATGAAATGACCTTCACCCATGTTGGCAAGGAAGTTTCCTACGCTGCTGTTGCAACGGTAGGACCACACAGGCTTGCCTCGAGTATCTCCATTGTCGATGAAGCTCCAACACTCGGTGATAGGATCAACATCATGGCCATCGATTCTCGTATCACTCTAGAGAGGCAAAATTCGAGGAGGGAGGTACACGGGCGAGTGGTGCAATGTGGGTCTCCAAACCATTTGCGAAAATCAGCAATGTCATACCGTTGCACTTGCGAAACCAGGGAATTGATGCAAGTTACAATGGCTTTATTAACTGATGTTCGGTCTTGGCAGGTGAAAGACGGTGTATCTGCAGTGGAGAAGCCACAAAGGGCGGACAGAGCTGTTTCCAGACATTTACCACATGATATAGGAGATCCACGTCTCCTTAGTGGTCCATCTCGTGCGTAAAAGGCTCAAAAGTCGAGCTATGTGACTTAAAACAAAGCGCTGAGTGGGAGGCAACCCACTAGGTACCATTTGTTTTTTTTTTTTCTTTCATTTTTCTTGTTGTATCCTTTTTCATTCTTATTTTCACATCAGAGACGATGTGATGTAAGTTTGGGGGAGGGTACAAGTCTGTACTGATGATTTTTTTTTCTTTTGTTTTATTTTTCTTGAGTCAGTTTTGAATTTTTTAAAAAATTTTATTTTTTGTGTCTAAAGCGTATTTGCATCAGATTGGCTTAGGGGGACAGTGATGATATTGCCTATATTGATGCTAGTATTTGTTTTCCTCAGATAGGTTGTTTATTAGTGTCATTCATTGACTTGCGAGATTTTTCAAAAGTCTGACTTAGCGCCCTGCCAATAAGTGCTCTTCTTAGTGTGAAAACTCGTTTAATTTGATGCCAATCCTAGATTATTGGACTTAATTTGACTTAATTTTCTCATCTATGGCTATTTGATCACGTGCATGGATTTTTACTTTCCACTTTTTACCACCCTTTTTCAATTTCTAGGAAAAAACCCAACATGTTACAATCCCAAACCATCTTTTCAAACCATACACACTTTCTTGAGCGAGGCCTTTTCTGATAATGTTTTATGTGTAAAAGCTCGTAAGCATTAGAGCGACAAGTCTTTTTCTTACATTAGCATTAGTCTCATTGACTAATCTAGGGGGTTGGGGATTTGTAGGCTTTGATTTGAGTTGTTCAGAAAAGATTTGCTTATGAGGGTTGGATAGATGTTGAATGAAATAAGTTTGGGGGAATTGGGAGTTACATAGAGGATTGGAATGTGGTTGGAATTGAGGATGAATTTTGCCTAGAAGAACTCATAGATAAAAATCACGCTGTTAGCATTTATATGTTTCATAAAATTTATATTCAGTAAAAAGAAAAAAAAAAGCAGTTAATTTTTTTATTTAAAAACGATAACTGCTTGTGTATTAATTAAAGAGTGATTAGAAATTTGTGTTTCATGAGTTCTCTAGGTAATATTAATTTAAAGGAGATGATGAGGATTTTGGTGGATGGTTTAGTGATTTGAGTTTCAAGAAATGGGAATGGGTAGATGGAAGAAATTGCTTGTATGCATCAATTGCTCTTTGCTTCCTTGTTTATGCATAATGATAACATTCCACTTTCTTCAGATTTAGTCACCATTCGAAATATTGAAACACTTAACCACCTACATTTGAACCTTCTCCTTCGCCAAACCAAATGTTGTGATGATTTGTCCATTTTTTAGACCGCGCCTGATTGTTTAATTTAATGTTAAAGGGTTGGTGAATAGGAATCGAGTGGGATCACTGGCATTGAGCTTAAAGATAAAACTGGATAGTGATGGGTGTTCTAAGCATGAATTGGTAAGGATTTCACATGTCAAAGATTAGCGTTAATTCGAATCCGTCCTTGGAACTTAGAATGCATACTTTCTAGCTTTGATTCCCCACTTTTAAAATTTTGTCCCTCTTTGACTTTTATTGTTTGCTTGCGGACAAGCAAAGACTAAGTTTGGGGGAATTGATGTATCATGTTTTTTACACATTTTAGCTCTTGTTTTATTAGTATTTTTCGAGTCTTTTGAGTGTTTTCAGGTCTAGGTCACCCATTATTGGAGCAAAGGATTAGGGAAGGCATTCATGGGATAAACAGGAAGGAAATGGAGCTTAGAATCGAGTGATGAATGCCAGAACGATCGTGCCAGCAAATCTCCTATCTCCAGAACGATCGTTGCAAAGGCGTCGAGAGCAGTTTTTGGAAAGTTGACTGAGACGATTTCTAAGTCTATAATGATTTCTTTCTGTCCCAAGGACGAGTTAACCTAGTTTTTACTCCCTATCTGCCTCCAGAACATCCTCCATTGATAGATTTATCCATTTTGCTTTTAAAAACTCTTTTGTTCTTCATTTCTTGAGGATTTTGGTTGTCGTTGCTAGGAGACTCTTGAAGGCTCATTCATTTCTTTTCATTTCAGTTTTTGAACCTTGTCTTTTACAATTTCGTTTTTAATAAAGTATCTTTCAGTTATTCTTGTTTTTATCATGTTTACCATTACATCTTGTTTAATTGTCATTTCATTCATGTGTGAGTAGTTAGGTTGTTAGATTCTAGGGAAATCATGGATTGTTAGGATAGAAACTGGATGTAAATAGGTTATTTATTTAGAGTCTTCCTCCTTATGATGATTTAATGCTAAAACTAGTTCGATCACCTAGTTTTTGTTTATAGGATTTTCTATAAAACGAAAGTGATATAGGATTCTTGAAAACTCATTTAGGAGAGCATTATGTCCTTAGCCAGCAAAAGTTGATGCTAAAGGAGATTGTGAACAGATTAAATCTCCTTAACTAATGCTTTCTAGCTCTTTTAAGTCCAAACAAAAGTTTAGGTATTTAAATGGTTAAGACAAGTGATTGATGCCACGACAGTGGATCAATCTATAATTATATTTAAGTTGAGGATAGGAAAAATTAGAATCTGAATAGACATCCAGTTGATTTTAGTGCAATCCATTGATTATCCTTAGATCTAGCGCCTTTTATGATATTAAATTTAAAACCTTAGAAAAATAGCAAACAAATCCCCATCTTTTGATCATCTAAGCTAGATTAAATAATTTAGTAGATTACAGTGTGAAATATGAGACTTGTGGATTTGATCCTTTACTACTACATCGATAAGTTGTTAGTTGTCAAGGTCTTATTAATTTGTGAAAAAGACAACTTGTTAACCATTGAATGTGAAAGTCATAGCCTGCAGATGGTTGTTTGTGAAGAAGTCTGGTATTCCTGGAGTTGAACTACTAAGATTTAATGCAAGATTGGTGGCAAGAGGTTTTACACTGAGAGTTGGAGTTGATTACAATGATGTGTTTACTCCTGTGGTAGAATATGTGTCCATCCAAATATTGATGTCTGCAGGGGTTAATCAAGACATGGAGCTTGAGCACATGGATGTGAAAACACCGTTTTTACATGGTGAATTAGATCAATATTTGTACATGAATCAGCCTGAAGGGTTTGAGGTACAGAAGGGAAAATATAAGTTTTGTTTGCTGAAGAAATCTCTCTATGGCTTGAAGCAATCACCAATGTTGTGGAACAAGAGATCTGGCAAATTCATGATGGATCAACAGTTTAGCAGGAGTGATACAGACTCTTGTGTGTATGTGAAGTTGGTGGAAGCTAATTACATATATCTGATGCTATATGTTGATGATATGCTCTTAGCTTATAAGAGTATGACTTAAATCAAGAATATGAAGGAAGTTCCAAGTCATGAGTTTGAAAGGAAAGATATGGGTGCAGCAAGCATAATTTAGAGTATTGACATAAAGAGAGATAAAAAAAGGAAGGAATTTTGTATTTGTCTTAGTATAGTTATATTGACAAGATACTCAAGAGGTTTAACATGAGTGAAGCCAAGATAGCAACTACTTCAATGGGTTCTCATTTCAAGCTCGCCTATGTGGAGAATGATGCAGAGAGAATTGATATTGAGAAGATTCCATATTCGAGTGATGTTGGAAGTATAATGTATGCAATGATTAGTATTAGGCCGGATGTGACTTATGCAATGGGTCTAGTTAGTAGGTTTATGAGTAAACCAGGGAAGATACATTGGGAAGTTGTAAAATGGTTGCTCAAGTATTTGAAGGGTACTAAAGATTTGAATCTTGTCTTTACAAAACAGAAGGAGTTCAAAGTTCAAGGCTATTGTGATTCGGATTATGCAAATGATTTACATCACAAGAGGTCAATAACTGGTTATGTCTTCACTGTGGGAGGTAATCCAGTGAGTTGGAAGTCAGAATTTCAGCAGGTAGTTGTTGTGTCTGCCACTGAAGCTGAGTACATTGCTTTGACAGAAGCTGTCAAGGAAACATTGTGGATCAAAGGGTTATTAAGGGACATGGGTCTTGAACAAGAAAGTGTTCTGATTTGGTGCGATTCTCAATCGGCTATATGTTTGTCAAAGAACAACAAGTATCATGCCAAGACCAAACATATAAATACCAAGTTACAATTTCATCAGAGATGTTGTTGCTTCAGGACAAGTTGAAGTGAGTAATATTCACACCTCAGAAATTCGGCTGACATGCTAACCAAGTGTGTCACCATTCAAAAGGTTGATGCAACTTCAGGAGACCTCATGTTTTGAGTTGTAGCTAGAGGTAAGGTCATAAGTTAATGCAAGTTTCGGATTGATAAGAAGAAGAAGAAGTGGGAAGTTGAAGTTTAAATTAAGGTGGAGAATTCTTGGCGTAAATGTTAGTAATTCAAACTTGTTTTGAATTGATGGCCGGTTTACTTAAACCAGAAGACTGGTTTCGGTTTGAAATTAGAAGCGGTTTGTTTTAAGTGAAGCGACTGTGTTTTGCTAAAGAGAAGGGTTTTGGTGAGGTTTATGCCTTAGCGTATAAAGGCATTCTTATCCCCTCACCAACCACAACTGAATCAAGTTGCCATCTTCTCTTGGTGTGTACGGCCAAATGCTCTCTTCTTGAGCTTTGTAATCTTCACACAGTTATTAAGGAACTTGCCAGGACTGACTCTGGCCCTAGAGAGTAGCTATTACCCACATCGGGGGTGAACTCTGGGTAAACAAAACCGTGTCTTTGTGTCATTTCTTTACTTGCTCTGTTTTTCTTTTGTTCTTGGTTCGATTCAACAAAATCACACACACGAGTGACAAAAGTGAGAGTGAGAGTTCAAAGACAGTTGACAGGGATAGAAAGAGGCAAACTTTACAAAGTTGAAACATTTACACATAGTTGAGGGTTTTAACACGCTTTGGAAATTTTTTTCAGAAAATTGATGTTTTGACATGATTCTGTCTGGCCGAGTAATTGTCTAGGATTTTTAATTTGGAAGATACTATTGATTCGTTATAGGAGGAATGGTGAGTCATTGATTGGACTCGATGTACTCTTTCAGTTACTTAGATCATTCAATTGTTTGGTAAAACTTATTCGTTATATATGATGTCTAAGCTTTTTTTTGCTTAAAAACTATTAGGCCAAAACTACCCGGTCCAGTAGCCTAATTCATGCATAATATAGGAGAAAATATTTGATTATGGGTGTGATAATGTATGTTCTCATGGATTAACAAATTTCAGTAGACTACGGTCATTTCATTGTAAGTTTAATTCATGGTGCATGTAAGATTATTCACATATACATAACCGTAGTTTACATGATTCCTATAATTTTCAAGCAAAGAAATAAGTATTGAGAATGAGTGGAAAAAATCCCAGGGTGAACAACACAAGGTTACTCAGTGAGGGCGAGCAGAGCTCACCAAATCCACTAGCAGAACAAACAAGTTAACCAGTTAACACACATACAAAACTCACCCAGAATTAACACAAGGAGTAACCGAGTTTTGACTAACCGAGTTTCGACTACCAAATTTCGAATAACCTAGTTCACGACCAATAAACCAAAAGCATCACTTACTCAACTCAAGACAACACATACATGATACCATAACATATCCAAGAATCCACTAAGAACACAAATGAATAAACTTTCTCTAACCCCAAATGAGAAACAAAACTCAAAAATTTATTTACCTTGTGAGAAAGGAGATTTTAAATTGCGAGTAGAAGCTGTGGAAATATTAGAGTTCTTCACTCTTCTCCCAACTTGAGTAATCACTAACTGTAAGTTCCTCTCCCAACCCGACATTTTGATTCCCTATACAATACTATCTTTGATTCCTCTGTACACCGGAAACGAATACGATTCAGAATCAAAGAATAGATCTCAAGAATCAAACAAAACTCAACTCTAAATTGTTATCATCAGTAACGGTCTCAAGAACTTTCTCATTTCCAATGCCGTCGATTCATCATCCACCAATACTACACTCGAACACAGGTCAATATATTATACGATCACTTGACAATTACATCATCTCTCCAAATCGATAGGTATATATGATTTCTATGCCAAAACAAAAATTTCGAAAGAGCACTCAAGTTAGCGAGGATTGTAGAAGTCTTGTTTGTGATTTAATTAAACCATTTCGGTGATGGTGAAGTTTCTAATAAATTTGGGATTTCTCATCGAAAATCTATGAACCCTAATTTCTCATAGACTTTCCTTTCTTTACTGCCATGTCATAGCCTGTGTCAGCATTCTAGAATTGACATCGGCGTTTTTTATAACCGACTTTTGATGTTAGTGCGACACATAGGATTTTTTTCACTTAAATGCGTTCAAAAATAAAGAAGAAGGGATAAAAGAGCAAAAGGTCAAAAAAAAAGAAACAACCTAAAACTAAAACAAGATACCGCAACTTAGAAATGATATGGTGAATCTGTGAATGTAAAGAATATTATGTATAACTAGGAATGACACCCCCGCTTACGCGGGGTTATGTATAATTTTCATTACTAATATATTAATTTTGTATTTTTATTATGCATTCATAAAATATATTTTAGTTGTGAAAAATATATATGTTATATTTTAACAAGTCAATTTAAATACAAATGTACTTTACTCACATTTTTTACTAATTTAGTCGTAAAATTGATTTATTTGTAGATCAATTCTAAGCGACAAATGAAGTTTATTCAATCACCCAATCATGTTACTCGGTTAAATTTGTAGTATTTAGTTTTTCTGTGAACTCCAAATTATACATGACTTTATTTATATTCACAATAAAAACATTAAAAAGAAAATTTTGCATGAAAAAGTGTAGTAATTAATCTTTTCTGCTCTCCATCACCATCTCGTAGACATCTCCGATTTAAAAAGTGTTTAGATCAAAAGAAACATTTATTTGGTAAAAAAAATCAATCAAATTTACCATTTAATTTAAGAAGAAAAAAAATATATCATTCCAAATCATCGCAACCATTCAAAAAAAAAACATAATAAAATCCCAAATGGAACTCTATGAGTCACTAATAGAGAATGGTCAATAATGTCTTAGAAAAACAAATCAGTTATGAAGATATTTTTCAAACAAATGCAAAGAAAAAAAAAAGAAACATCGATAATATAAGTGTCTAATGAAGCATGAGATGATATTAGTTCCATTTTTAACGTCTATTTATTCACTTGCATAAATAGAAGTTATAATGAAAATGTGCCAACAAAAAGACACAAAGGAGAAGACACATATGAAAATACGCATATGAAAAGACACACATTTACGAGTATTTTCTAGGGATGCAAGTGAAAAGATACAACAAATATATACAAATGAAAAGACACAAATGATAAGACGTAAACGAAAAAACACAATCTTACTTGCATATAAATTAAAATTATAACGAAAAGATGTCAACGAAAAGACACATATGAAAAGACCATGTTTTCAAGCATTTTCTAGGATTACAAGTGAAAAGACACAAAAAAAATATGCAAACAAAAAGTCCTAATTATAAAATAATGTTGGTTGGAAAAAAGAAACAATTTAGTATCATTTTTTTTAATGTAATGTGTTGAATGAAAAAGGTAAGTAAATTTATAAAATTAAAGGTATGAAGAGAAATAACTCATTACAACCGAAAATACAAACAAGCTAAAAACTCAAACGATACAACACACTAGAAAAGACACAAAACAATAGAGGCTAACGGAAAAACACTAACTACAAGAAAGTTATATCAAAGAGTTGTAAATGAAGAGACATAAATGAAAGTAAATATTTATAAAAAAAACATCTAAAAAAACCCAAACGAACTTAAGAAACACATGAAAGTACACTAATTAAAAAAAAAGTTATATCAAAGAGTTGTGAACGAAGAGACACAAATGAAAATAAATATTTATCAAATAGACACGATCTAAAAGACATAAACAAGCTTAATAAACATATTAAAGAGTTGTGAACGAAGAGACAAAAATGAACTAAAATATTTATCAAAGAGACACGATCTAAAAGACACAAACAAACTTAAAAGAACACACGAAAAACACGATAAAAATATATATACTAAAGAGATCTAAACGAATAGTGACAAAAAAAAAATGTAAAAGAAAATGTACATTTATCAAAGGGCACAACATAAAAGACATAAATATAAATAAATAAAAAAGACATATCCTTTTGATCATTCTTTACATAACCTATAAACAAACACAGACCTCAAAATAAAAAATGAAAAAGGAACTTACAGAAAACATCTACGAGTCATGAAGATTTTTTGTGCGATTCGACGGTTTCTCAAAATTCTTGTGACGGTTCCTCATAGAACGGTTTCCTCCTCTTTCTCCAGCAGTTTCCTGGCGGTTCCCACTACCCCCAGTCCATCTCTATACTGGAGTTAATCCACTATGATGATTTCTCCTTTATTAACTCTTCCTTTCCCTGGTTTCTTCATACAATTTCCAGACAAAAAGGTGCTCATCACACCATCTTCGCTTTATCCCGATCTTCTCCACTGCCGGATAACTTGGGTAGAGCGATCCAGGACATCGATCTGGGTATTGATGATGAACCGGTGCCTTTACCGGCGGCCCTGTGTCAAGATGCCTTGCAGATCCATCAATTTTCTTTGATGGGTCGGCCGTTGATTCCAAAGAAGCAGAATCTCCGCGCGATTGTGGCTTCTCTGCCTAAGATTTGGGGTCTCGGAGGCGTTGTTGTTGGGCGCATCATTGAGAAACGAAGGGTTCAATTCATTTTCCCTTCCGCGGAGTTGATGAATCCGGTTCTTACTCGTGGCCCTTGGGCTTTCAATGACCGGATGTTGATTCTCAAGAGGTGGAAATTTGGGATAGATGAATTCAGCCTTAATGATATTGAATTTTGGGTTCAAATCAAAGGGGTTCCCCCCCCCCCCACTTTGTGAGTGAACCCATTATCAATCACATTGCCAGAAAGTTGGGCTTCGTCATCCATGTAGATTTCAACCCAACATATGTGAATGTCGAGTTTGTGCGTGCACAAATCCGCTAGAATGTGGATCTCCCTCTCAAGTTCCAGCGGAATTTCCAATTTGTCTTGGGCGTTAACACACTCATCAAATTTCACTATGAGAAGCTTCGGGGTTTCTGTGAGATTTGCGGTTTGTTGGCACATGACTGAGGAGATTGTCTCCCACGCCCTGTTCCATCTGATGGTGGGGAGGATGGTGATGATTCTAGTGATGACCAAACTGAGGATAATATGGAGGCGGCCTTTGAACATCTTCATGAGGGTCATACTGTCCATGTGACCCATCCTAGGCCTTCGATCCCACTCCCATGTGATACGATTGCTCCTGACTCCTCCCCAATTCTTGGTGGCCATCCTCTGGAGGATGCAGGCTGTTATCCACGGTGAAACAGACCAGGCGAAGCGCAAGTGCAAGTTCATTGAAGCGATGTTTGATGAGGCTTCTCCCCTCCAAATAGCGGCTATTGAACGAGCAATTGATAATGCTGAAGAGCATGGTTCTAATGTCATTCTTGATTAGGAGACACGAAGGGAGACAAAAGGTGCACTTGACCAATATCTCCAAACTGGCACCTTTCTCTCCGACCATTCACACCCAAGCTCACTGCTCTGTTTCCTGAACCTGGTATGCTACGTCTTCTCCATGAAGTTGAGGATGGTACTTTTGTCTCTGTTGTCACAGGGGAGAATAATAAGCGCCAGCGTCTGAGTTCCCAAGTATTGGATAAATACATTGATCATCATGCATATGCACACCAACCTGATGGTGTTCATCGTCTACAAGATGGCTATCACACTGATGGACCCTCCTGTTTAAGTCCAGAGCTAAACAACAGAGGCGCGGTGGGCCCAAATCCACCAACACCGCCATGAGAGTTGGTTGTGGGAACTGTCGCGGCCTAGGACAACACGCGACAGTTCGACGCCTAAAGGAGATTCTTCAGAAGAATCCACCGGACCTATTGTTCTTAGTGGAAACCAAGCAGCAGAATAACTATGTACGAGAGGTTGTTGTCGATTTGGGTTATGATAAAATGGAACTTGTACCACCTATGGGTTACTTTGGTGGTTTAGCTGTTTTATGGAAGTAATTTGTTTCAGTTTATGTATTTTCTTCAGATGCAAGGCCTGTAGATCTTTATGTTCAATATAAATCTTTCAATTTCTACTTGTCTTGTGTCTATGGAAACCAAAACCCGCATTATCGTAATCAGCTTTGGGAACGGTTACAACGTTTAGCTACAACTAGCACTGACCCTTGGATGATGTTCGGTGACTTCGAATGAAATCCTCTCTAACAACGAAAAACAAGGGGGTCGATTGCGACAGAATTACACATTTACTGACTTCCGTACCATGTACTTTGTTTGCGACATGGAGGATCTGCGTTATACTGGTAATCATTTCAGCTGGGTTTGCAGACGAAAAGATTATACAATTCAATGCTGTTTGGATCGTATTATGCCTAACTCTCAATGGCACGCCCTCTACCCTCTCTCTCAAGCTGAATTTTTGTCATTGCAAGAATCTGATCATCGTCCTGTGGTGGTCAATATTGCTCAACAAGTTACAACCCATCGAGGTTTGTTCTGGTTTGACAAGCATATGACTACTCATGATTTATTCCGTGACTTTGTTCAGACCAGTTGGCAATCTAAACCGCTTGATGCCAATGTTGGATTGTATTCCCACATCAGAGCATGTCGGAAAGAGATGGCAACATGGAAACACCATAACCTAAAACGTGCGGATACAACGATTATAGACCTATAACAAGCGTTAGAAAACGCCTATACAAGTTCCGTGATAACTATTGCGGATGTCCGTGATATTCAAAATGAGCTAAACCTAGCTTATCGTGATGATGAAGTATTTTGGCAACAAAAAAGCCGCTCCACATGGTTACCCGCAGGTGACCGTAACACTAAATATTTCCGTGCTTGATACACAAAAGTTTACCCTTTGTATTTAACCGCAAGAGCACAGCT
>OVAP01001828.1:9891-21898 GCA_900406295.1 Aurinia saxatilis | reverse complement strand
ATATGATTCAAGAGCAAGGAGAAGCAAATCACTAAGCGTGAAAAGTTTCATATGAAACAAAGTTGATAATGTCAAAAGAGATTATATTGTTCCTCTCACAAGGAGAAAAAAAAAGCAATGCTAAGTGCTTTTTGCTAAAAATCAGTAATCATGGGCATGGGTTGGTCTGACCTGGGCATCTTGCTGCTCTCGTTTCTCGCGCTCAGCTCTTTGGAGTTCCTTCTCTTTCCTCAGACGCTGATATTTTCTGCGGTGTTCTTCGATTCTCNCTTTCCTCAGACGCTGATATTTTCTGCGGTGTTCTTCGATTCTCTTTGCATTCGGTTCAACCTGTGAAGTATATATTAACAGCATATTTTTGGTACAATAGAACTTAAGCTTTTAAAAACTTTATTATTAGGCTATGAGCATATTGTAAGTTCAGTGATGTTAACAAAGGTACGANAGTGATATTAACAAAGGTACGATTATTTCAATAATTACCTTCCTAAGCGCCGACCCTATCTCCTCATCGTAATCTAATTTTGATGCTACGTGAAGATCAGCCGCAGATTCCTCCCATTCGCCTAACATGGCCCTAGCCATACCTCGTGCTTTGTACCCCTTAGCTGAATCTGAGTTGAACTGAATACCCAAAATAAATTAATTTAGCTGGTATATGGAAGAAAAGCATTGAGATAGTAAATTACTTTTCCCAAAACATAAACCTATTGAATAATAAACTAAACAAGTTTATGTGACTCAAGTAAATGCTCACCTGAAAAGCCATGTTTGCATCGCGAATGGCAGCATTTGGCTTCTTAACTTTTACAAACACAGAAGCTGGGGAGTAACAACACCAACAATTCAGAATGATCACCCACATTCTGTCAAAAAGGCAGAAGAAAGTTACCTCTAGTGGCGTAGAGAATTGCTGAAGTGGGATTTAGCATGATGGCCTGTGTTAGATGATCTACGGCTTCATCAAACTTTCCTGGACGCCGATCAAGTATTAATGAAACCACGAGCAAAATCTATAAACTCATAAAATCAAGAATTATAATGGTAATGTACCTTCAGAAATTGCCTCCACAGCTTTACTCTTCTCTGATTGAGCAGCATCTCTATTTTCCTCCGTCACTTCAGCTGTGGGATCTCCCATCTAAGGAAAAAAAANCATAAACTAAACAAGTTTATGTGACTCAAGTAAATGCTCACCTGAAAAGCCATGTTTGCATCGCGAATGGCAGCATTTGGCTTCTTAACTTTTACAAACACAGAAGCTGGGGAGTAACAACACCAACAATTCAGAATGATCACCCACATTCTGTCAAAAAGGCAGAAGAAAGTTACCTCTAGTGGCGTAGAGAATTGCTGAAGTGGGATTTAGCATGATGGCCTGTGTTAGATGATCTACGGCTTCATCAAACTTTCCTGGACGCCGATCAGGTATTAACGAAACCACGAAAAAAATCTATAAACTCATAAAATCAAGAATTATAATGGTAATGTACCTTCAGAAATTGCCTCCATAGCTTTACTCTTCTCTGATTGGGCAGCATCTCTATTTTCCTCCGTCACTTCAGCTGTGGGATCTCCCATCTAAGGAAAAAAAGAAAAGTAACTCAAACAATCAAGGAAGACTTGCATAGAGACTATCACCAGATAATACCGAAAGATGATATCTTCAGAACTTACAGGCTGAGGAGGCTCAATGTCTGGTTCAACGACATCAGAGTTATCCAGTTCAACATCAGACTCAACAATCTCATCATCATGTTTAGGAGAGAAAGTGGGTTTTGTCTCAGCCTTTTCTTCATACTCTCTTTCCTGCATCATCATTTAGTGTGACATACCATTGATGAGTCAAGTTTTTGGTCAACCAAGTCTCACTCGAAACAACCACCAAGATATCTTATCACCAGTTTAGCACAATGAAGTGCATATGAAAAATCATCCCAAGAGCAGAATTTCAAATCCATCAATGCTTCAGACAAATCTANTTTCTTCATACTCTCTTTCCTGCATCATCATTTAGTGTGACATACCATTGATCAGTCAAGTTTTTGGTCAACCAAGTCTCACTCGAAACAACCACCAAGATATCTTATCACCACTTTAGCACAATGAAGTGCATATGAAAAATCATCCCAAGAGCAGAATTTCAAATCCATCAATGCTTCAGACAAATCTAAACCAAGACATAAGAGTTCTTGTATAAATTGTAATAAGAATCAACTTACAGTTTCTTCAATCTTGGGAACTTGAGCTCCTAAACTGTACGAGAAGAAGACAGGAACAAACAAACATCAATGGTAAAGTCAACACACAAATGAAATTTCCTCAGTCAAAAGAAGAAATCAAACCACCTTCGGAGATATTCCTTGAAGAAAACCAGAGAAGGATCATGGAGAATCGAAGGGTTCGATTTCAACTGTTCCACAAATTTTCTCAGCTCTGCTACTTGATGAGCATCCATCATCATGACGAGAACGCGTTCTTCAACTCCTTATGATCGTACGGTGAAAATTAGCCGGAGCACGGTGCTTCTGTGTGACTGGTCGTATCGTATCCGCTTTATTCGATCGGCGAACGCTCTGAATGTTCGTCGCCGAAACCAAACATACCCTTGTGGCTCTGTACCGGTCGAACCGGCTCTGTATTCACAAAATTAATTCAAATTTCAGTTTATTCCGGTTTATATTAAATATTTTGTAAATGTTGCTTAAATCTTAAAGCGGACTTGCACCAACTTGCAAGGTATCAAGCTCACACTAAACCAGAACAAATCAGTTATTGCAAAAAGGCTTCTCCATATAGGGACCCACTGATTAACAAAACAAAATTGATTCAATACCATTGTATGAATTATGAACCGAAGGAAACAAATGCGAGCTTGAGTGATATATACAAAAAGAGTAAAGACAGAAACAAATAGTTTCTACTAATTTCCCCAAGTATACATATCTGATTTTGCTCTCATTAGTCCATTTGACCAAAATCTGATAAACCAAGTATACACTATATAGTATATAAGCTAGAGAAGAAACTCAATGTAGCCAAAAGAAAAATTAATAAAATTTTGTAACAAAAAAAAGAAAAAAAAAAAAGAACTGAAGGACCACCATTGGAATGCAAATATGGGGTGGGGTCTGGAGTGGTCTAAAGAAGCCTTCATACTGCAGAATGGAATTAGGTTGCAGAGCTCAGAGATGAACTTATGCATTCAGACATTGGCGTGCGACAATCTGTCGATGACTTCTTGTCTAAGCAGTACGGCGATACACTCGTGACCCTGCACAACCAACAGAAAGAGAGTTAGCTCAAGAAAGCATCAACTGGTTTATTCTGTGAAGAGGTGTCACGTACCTTTCTTTGCGTTTCTCTAAGAACCTAGCCAGAGATGCTTTGCGAGCCTGAGGTAAAGCGACTGCATAAAAACATAGCGAGAATGAAGTTAAAGCCACTAAAATCGCAGTGAGCTAGATGGCGAAATTTGTATAAGGTCTAAGACTTCATTTTTACCTGTTGGGGGCATTGTATTGGTTGAGCAAGAAACTGATACTGAACCGTTGATATTGGATGCATTGGTTTGTTTGTTGTGGTAAGGTGATGTCAAGACTCTTGTTGTTCTTGCTGCTCCGAGTCCACTTGTGCTACTACTTCCAGCTTCAGGACTAAGATAAGAGAATGTAGGCATGAAGCTAGGAGGCGGAGTTTGAGAATCAACCGAGGCACGCCTTTGATGTAACACTTGTTGATGAGTTTGAGAAGGTGAAAAGGCTTGAGGCAAAGAGGAACCGTTCCCAGCTAGCAACATTATTGCCTTGGCCTGAGATGGAGGAATGATATCATTAAGCAAATGAGTGCTATGATTGGGAATGGGTGAAATATGATTGAGTTACCTTTTCAGGAGATATGTCATCGTAAACACAAACTGAACCGGCATAAAAGATGGTCAACTGAGCAGGTGACCCTGGTGGCTTGGAAGAAGATCTGACAGAAGAAAAAGTTTTGAGTTAATCAGGGAATTGTAGATACCTTTAAAAAGATTGTGTAACCACAATCATGATATGATGACTAACAGAGAAGATAGAAGCAAGTGTGTACCTAATATCAGTTGTCCCGACAACGGAACCAGGAGGAGGAAGGACAGAGATTGGAGGTGCCATGATAGGAACTCCAACCAAAGGTTGTGAGTTTATGCTATTGCTAATGTAGCTTTTACCTCCTTGTGCATAATGAGACTGGAGACCCGACATCGAAACTGCCATAGTTTCTTCCTGCTGATTTGAACTCGGGTACATCCTCACTCCCTGAGAACAGCAAGCCATAACATACATGTAAGGCCACTGACTGAACTAATTGATCAAGCTTACACTACAAATAAATCAGTATTAAACCAAGACTGGATGAAGAAACTAATTGGCAAACTAGCAACACCATTGCTGATCCGTGTGTAATCACAACAGAGACTTGTTGAAAACTAGACCAAACAGGGTTCCCTTTCAAAGCTACCTTACAGGAAAAACTAGCACATGGGTTTTGTCTAACATAGGTTTTGATGAAAGTTACCTGCACAGAACTGTAAGGAGATTTGCGGTTTGAATCATAAACATCAGTTACTGATGAGGGCATGAAGGAACCAGAGTGTGGCAAATGATAGTTTCCAGACCTTCTTTGTCTGTCTTCTTGTGATGGCCTGAAAGATAGAAACTGAGAAGAAGCAGCAGAGGCTTTGTTTGAGAATGACCAATTCATCCCTCTAGTTGGAGCTGCAAAAGAAACAATCAAACTTCCATCAGTTTTAAGTCCAGACATGAAGTACTAATAGTAACTATTGACCATTAATGTCTCGAGATCTTACATTAATTCAACACCCAAACCCAAACCCAAACCCAAAAAAGAAAAGATTCACTAGCTATGTAAAATAAAATCATATACTACTAGTGTTTACGTATTCAACGAGGCAACAAAACCACCTCACACAAACCGAGTATAGTTTAATAACATATATTCAAAGTCATGGTACGAAACTGCTAACATAATTTAAAGAATAGTACATTTTTTAGTTTATAATTAAAGAGAGATTCAACTTTAACACCACACACACACACAGCACATGTCGATGCACTAACTTTTATGGAAGGGCACGTTTCGGTTTATAAGAAAACAAAGTGGACATAATTTTATTCCTCGTGGTGAGAAAAAACTATTGATTATTTTTCTTTTGACGTTACAAAAATTATTCATTTCACATTGTAGATTGTACCTTGAATTATAGTTTAATACCCTACGCAAGTTTCACTCAATCAACAAACAATCAAATAATCCAACTAGAACTTTTGTGTATAATATATAACCTTCTACCTACTACAACTGTATCTACTTTTTATTAAAGTTTTTTTGTACCCGTCTCTCTTCAACCCTTCTTTTCCAACATTTTACGTATTCGTTTTTCTTTTAAACCAAACTAATTAAAACTACACTTTCCCCTCAATTATAAGATTCTTCAACAACAATAAAAAATAAAAAATCCCCTCCAGATTAAAAAAAAAAAAGTTACAACGATGGTTGATAAAACAGAAATTACTAGTTTGACTGTGTAACAATAAAAGCACGCTTAAGATTTGTTCTTGTTGATTTCTAGTCTCTTCTAAACTAATTACCACCTAATAAGTTGTTGTTGTTGATTTCTAGTTAGTCTTTGACTTTATTAAAAAAAAAACTAATTACTACCTAAATTTTTTTTTACAGTAGTAAAAGTTTTCTAAATCTCCATCTCGTTATCCAAAGAAACCGAAATAAAATGTTCTGGTCCAATACACAANTAAGTTGTTGTTGTTGATTTCTAGTTAGTCTTTGACTTTATTAAAAAAAAAAACTAATTACTACCTAAATTTTTTTTTACAGTAGTAAAAGTTTTCTAAATCTCCATCTCGTTATCCAAAGAAACCGAAATAAAATGTTCTGGTCCAATACACAAACTGACAATCCAGTTCCCGATAAAGCCATAATATCCGGTGTTCCATAACTCCTAAATCCTAACGCATAATTGATAANGATAAAGCCATAATATCCGGTGTTCCATAACTCGTAAATCCTAACGCATAATTGATCCAAAAATAGAAAGATTCAAAACCAAACAAGAGAGAAGTGAAAAAAAAAACCTGAATCTCTAGAGCTTTCGCTTGTTTCCTCCTTGACTGTGATCGGAGAATTTTTGGAACCTAATCCCAGAAAATCTCTCTCCATCTATTTGAATTTGATCTGCCGATTAAGAAGCGTATTAATCGCTAAAATCTATCTGAAAAGTTTCGCCGGAGAACAGAATAAAAGGGGGAGAGGAGATTTTTGAGAGGAAGAAAATGAAAAAACGTGGAATGAAGTTATCACACACACACACATACAACAACTCAGCTAATTTCTCTTTTTAACACCATCTCATGAGACATGTGAACCGCACTATTCAATTTATTTTAAGAAGAAAATTAAAAAAAGATTCCCTTTTTTCCTATTGGTGGAAAAGCCAGCTACGGGTTGTTCCGGTTCACAATCACCGGATATATCCAGTCATACAAAAAGAAGCACGTGCCTCATCGTGCGTTGCGATTTCTGCGTGTGGCCGTTTCTGTTGTTACTTCGACACGTGTCTAGGCACGTGCTTTATTTCACGTCCCCGCGTCACTAGCTGCCATTCAATATTATTTAAATCTAAAAAATGTGAATGATTCACGAGAACGCGAAGCGGCAATTCAATTTATTTTTTTATATAACAACAAAAACCGAAATTGTCGGCTAACGCGCGAAATAGTAGCGCGTGAGATGTAAACTCGTTTCGTTACTATTATTACTTTGGTGCACGTTCTCCCTTGACCAAGATAAACATTTATTTTTTTGTTTATCAAAATATAAAATGCCCTGTATTTTTATATTTAGATCTTAACCAACAACATAATATCATAATATATCGCTCTGTATTTCATATTTTAAGTACTACTAATAATCTAATACGCCATGTGATTATGTCACTACTCTTAATATTCAATCCAATATAAAAATTATTATTTTCTGTCAATGTACTTTATTAATTATTTTTTACTATGATCAATACGTATATGCGTTGCTTAAACTATACTTTTAATTATTGGTACCTAATTAAAATACTTTTTTTATAAAGTAGTAAAATGACTCGTTGACATCGTTTCTGTGTATTTATAGATATGCATGTGGTCCAGTGGAGGAAATTACGCCATTTCGTGCGTCATTTTCTTGTTAATTAATTTGGTAAAATGNACTCGTTGACATCGTTTCTGTGTATTTATAGATATGCATGTGGTCCAGTGGAGGAAATTACGCCATTTCGTGCGTCATTTTCTTGTTAATTAATTTGGTAAATGCCACAATAATGTTTTGGGTTGATTTTAACAAGTTTTATTAAAAAGGATCCTATTTGATATTAACTTATTTTGGAGGAAATGTAGCACACGTCGATTTCTCCAGCCTTTTTATCATCTATTTTCTCCTTATAAATATATTCATGAACAAGGAAATATCACGTTGCAGATTTAGAAAAACATAATATTCCGTATAAGATATAGATCAGATCAAACGGGGACCTACGGAGAGAACATTATATCAAAAGATGCCATAAACGTATCTTTCACGCCATGCTCCACATTCCACATCCAAATTCTAACATAAACAAAAATATGTTGGTTTAATATTAAAAATCATATAACCAATCAGGGACTTTATATGGCTTATTAAAGTTTTGTTGATAAAAATAACGTCNTTCACGCCATGCTCCACATTCCACATCCAAATTCTAACATAAACAAAAATATTAAAAATCATATAACCAATCAGGGACTTTATATGGCTTATTAAAGTTTTGTTGATAAAAATAACGTTGTCTATAAAGAGTTTTAGGTATACTTTAACCAATTTGTTTTTCCATATACATAGACCTATGTTTTGGCAAATCCACTGTACGTTATATACATTTACCAACAACACTAATTTCATATGGTAATATATGCTAATGCATAACAATAATTGAGAGGGAGGATGATGATGATGATCTTCTGGTGAGAAACGGATGTTTAGGAAGATTATAGGTCTTGTGTTGGGAACAAGCTCTTTTTCCTTAGAAAAATTGCACTAATCCAAATACTAACTTGTGAAACCCATGGTTTCTGCCGTGTCATGTACATGAGACAATCTTAAGCTTCGAAAATGATGCAATCATGTCTTTACTTCACTTACCAGAAGTTACCACAAGAACACTCACCATTCCGAAAATGATGAAACCTCTTCCTATCTCTCATTACGATATCTCGCTGCACCACCCGCGACAAGAATTTATAGAAATTATGACAGTCGCCGCAAGTCCTCAAGTTCTTGAAAATCCTAATGGTTGTTCCCGGAGGAAGTTTCATTAGCCCAAAGGCAACCGCAATCTTCTCACTATGAGTAGACAACATATGTTCCTTGTCACCATCCGATTCTATGTCGTGCAGTACAAAACTCGTGTCTGGTACATACCCTAGTCTCCTCATCTCTTTACCCAACTCCTGAAGATACTTGTAGACACCTTCTGCCTCTGGATGTGATGTATCATCGACCAAAAATGTATGCACTTGCTTCTCCACTTCAATCCAGCTGCAAGCCACTTCCTTTTTGACCCCTCGATCCCGCATTAATTTACGTACCCTTGCTGCTTCCTCCCACTGGCCAGTATCTGCGTACATGTTTGATAAGAGCATGTAAGTCCCATCGTGTTCTGGTATGAGGTCCAAGAGTTTTCCTCCAGCAATGATCCCTAGTTCCATGTTCCCATGGACTCTGCAGCCAGATAGAAGAGATTCCCATATTTGTGCAGTCGGTTCAAAAGGTAACAATTTGATTACACTTTCTGCATCAGAGAATTTCCCAGATCGACAGAGCAAATCGATAAGCCTTGCGTAATGATCTTCACCTGGAGGTATACAGTAAACACTTTCCATAGAATCAAAATATTTCCGTCCTCGTACCACTAAACCCGCGTGGCTACAAGCTGTCAAAACTGTAAGAAACGTAATACGATCAGGTCTTATCCCTTCCTTCAACATGTTCTCATACACCTCTACTGCTTCGGAACCATGTCCATGCTGTCCCAGTGCAGCAATCAAAGCATTCCAAGAAACTGAATCCAGACAAGGCATAGTTCGAAACACCCGTCGAGCTTCCTCGACAACCCCGCATTTCGCATACATTGTAATGAGGGCGTTTCCAGCGGAGAGGCTTGAGTCAAACCCTAATTTAACCAGCTGAGCATGGAACTGCTGTCCATTGACATAAGCTCCCAGCACAGCACATGACTTGATCGCCCCTGAGAACGCATAATCGCAAGGTTCAAAACCTTCTTTCCTCATACAAGAAAAAAGCTCCAAACCTTCTTCTCCAAACCCGTTTACGGCTAAGGCTGATATCATTATCATCCAGGTCAGGAGATTCTTCTCTTTCATCTCTTTGAAAAGCAACTTCGCTTCACTTATGTGCCCGGAACTAACATACCCTGATAACAAGGCGTTCCAAGAAACTAAGTCTTTTGCCGGCATTTTTTCAAAAATAGCTCTTGCCTCATCAAATTTACCACATTTGTAGTAAAACGAAACAAGAGAATTGTGAAGATGAAACGAAAAATCCTTCCTTCTTAATACATAAGCATGAACTTGCTTTCCCAGGTGAAGCGATCCAGCAGTGGCACAGGCCCTTATAACACTAGGATATGTAAAGTCGTCAAGCTCAATTCTGGATGAGACCATCTTTCTAACCATCTCCAATGCCTCCTGGTACAATCCGTGATGAACATAACCAGAAATCATAGCATTATAAGCAACCAGCTTCATATTCTCGTCCATACCCTTGAGCAGCTCTTGCCCTGAATCGAAACAACCATTCTTAACATAACTAGTAATCATAGTGGTCCATGACCTCTCATCTTTCTGAGGGATCTCATCAAACACTTTTCTAGCTGAATGTAATAGAGAAGATGAAGCACATTTGGAATACACAGAAACCAGAGCGTTCGAAACCGAAGTGATATAAGCAGTGCCAGATTTCAGAGCAGCAGCATGAAATTGCACACAGTCTTTCTCATCTTGGACAACAAGCGCTAAACCGGCGAGAACACTGGCGAAAGTGAAAGCATCGGGTTTAAATCCTTGGTGCCTCATCCTAGAAAACAAGTTAACAGCAGAGTAGCCGTCATTATTGTGGGAGAAGCCAGTTATCATGGCGTTGTACATGACAGTATCTCGCATACTCACAGGAGTGTCCTCGAACACCCGGGAAGCTAGAGCGATGTCCCCGGAAGCAGAATAGCCGGAAACCATGGTGGTTCTGGCGATTTTATCTGGTTCAGAGATTTCGTCGAACAGTTGGCGTGCATAGTGAAGCTGTGAGGATTTGCAGTAGACATCAATCAAAGTGTTGAGAATGTGGGCACGTGGCTGGAACCCGAAAGTAATGATATTTCCATGGACGGCTCGAGCGAGTTGTAGAGACGTTCGTCGGATGGGCAAACAGAGACGGAGATTGGCAGCGTAGCGATTAGCTATGGCTCGTACAAGGTCTGGATTCGGTTGCATTAAGCGTGGCAAGCAACAAATCTATTTCATTTGGAGTGAAAGAAACTCCCGACTTCACCGTAACTCCTACAGATCCACGGACCACATCTTCAAGCAAATTGATCCCGACAGTGCGAAACAGGGCCCTTGCCTTCACAGACTACAACCTCCAAACTGCTTCAAGCTTGGTTCAGGCCAGCTGTGTCAAGTTCATCAGCAACCCTAATTCTCCACGGCCACCACAATCATAGAATCTGGATTTGGTTCATACCAATTCTGGTTCTGTTATGTTTTAATCCTCTGGTTCAATTAGTCGAACATTTTAAAACTTACTCCATCCATTTTTTAATCATAGATGTTTTAGAAAAAGTTACCCCCTCTCCCCTGAAATTTCTAATCAAAGCGAAGATTAAGTAACATTTAGAATGTGAAAAAAAAAAGAGAGTAACATTTAGAAAGGTTAAAAAGTACCACGTAAAAAGCATAATAATAGTAGGAGTGAAGTCTGGTCAAGTCCCTACCATTTACGTGTGAAAAGTGAAATGGGGATTGGTCTGTTACAAAGTGCTGACTTCGCTTAGCGAATCTGCCTTAGAGTTTTCAGCTAGAAGGGGCGAAGAGGTGAACTGGTAACTGGTCGATCCTTGCAAGATGAAACGTCTCCGAGGATCTGTAAGCGTCGATATACAAGTTGGACGCTTGAGGTGAAATTGGACTAGGCTCAGGTTTACTTGTGATTTGGGTCACCTATTTCCTTGCTCCTAATTGAGCATTCTACCATTCTTTGGCATCAACCACAATTTTATGGTACACTTCTTCTACGGTAAGTGATACAAGCTAGTAAGGCCTTGATAAAACAAAAGTTGGATCACTAATTGGTCTAAAAATCTCTCTACCTAATTCGAGATAGCGTGAATAATAAAAGTGGATCGAGGTTCGCTACTCAAGATTGCAGAACACCCTGTGACAAAAACAACAATCTGTTTATGAAAACATTGTCGACATAAAACAAGAGCAAAAACAAGAGACAAACTCTTAACAACACATTTTATGATTCATTCTAAGGTTGGTTTTTACAAAGAATAAGAGATAAGCTTATAGAGACTCAATTTACAAATAATCGAATAAATCATCATAAATGCAGAATCAATCAACTTAATAACAGAAATCAATCAGTAAATAAATAAGGAGGATTTTTAGCAATCAGCTTTTATTTATTGATTGATTCGTTGTATCTAGAAATCTTCTTAATATATTCATATGTTGATTGTCGTCTAGAAACTTCTTTGAAACAAATGTTGATTTGCATTGACCATTTGTTGATGAGTCATGAACCATATTTTGATATTGCATCATTATCTCTTTCTTCAAAAGGTTTTGTCCTCAAACCCAAAACCATTTTTTATTCTTTTTTT
>OVAP01001827.1:0-21898 GCA_900406295.1 Aurinia saxatilis | reverse complement strand
ACCTCGATATCGATATTCGCAGAAAATGATGTCTCGGATAATTCATACGGTAAGAGGACTGATTCCTTGATAATTTGAGAGGGTCATTACAGAAAATGCATGTACCTTGGATTGCCCGAATGCTTTAGCGGTTCAAAGAAAAAACTCCCGGCCTATATACGTGAAAAGCTGGAACAGAAACTCGGAGGATGGTATGCTAAAACTTTGTCTCAAGGAGGGAAAGAGATTCTTATTAAATCAGTTGCCTTAGCTATGGCTATCTACGCCATGTCATGTTTCCGTCTTAGCCAAGATTTATGCAAAAAGATGTCTAGTGCTATCTCGGAATTTTGGTGGAACAACCTTGAGAACAAGAAAACAATTCATTGGATCAGTTGGGAAAGACTTTGTCTGGACAAAATAAATGGCGGTATCGGGTTCAGAGATCTCGCACGTTTCAACCAAGCTTTAGTATCCAAGCAGGTCTGGCGGCTTTATCAACATCCCTCAATTTAATGTGCTCGTGTTTTCTGCAGTTGGTACCATGCAACATCATATCTGCTTTCTGCTCCAGTGGGACGTAATCCCTCCTATGACTGGAGTAGTTTGGTCCATGACCGACAGTTACTCACCTCGGGCCTTAAGAAAGCCATTGGTAACGGTCGGGATACACAAGTTTGGGCTGATAATTGAATGCATGACTCCAGGCCTCGCCCACCACACCATCCTAACGTGGCTTTGAATTTCAATCTTACTGTGTCTGATTTGCTACAACTAGGCGGCCAAGAGTAGTGTTCTCCCTGTCTTCATAATTTACTCACGGAAGAAGATGCCCTTCTCATCTTGAAGCAAAAGCCTAATCCTCTGAAATCAGATATATATCTATGGGCTTTTAACAAACCAGGGTCATACTCGGTTAAGAGCGGATACTAGCTTAGCGGCAGGATACAACAGCAAGAGCTTCTTCAAGAGGTGGAAGCGCAGCCTTCGATTAATCCTCTCAAAGCAAGGTGCTGGAAAACTCGTACCACCCTAAAAATTAAAACATTCATGTGAAAGCATTGAGCGGTGCACTACCGGTCCCTGAAAGATTGGAAACACGAAAGTTCCATGTGGATAAAAGATGTAGTCTTTGTGGTGCGGCAAATGAAACCATCTCCCACATCCTCTTTACTTGCGCATATGCACGCCAAGTATGGGCTTTGGCTTGCGTTCCCAGTCCGGTTGAGGGTTTCTCTGAATCTGCTCTGTTTGCGAACTTCCAACACATCTTTGACCTAGCTGATGATGATCGGTTACGTCAGGAAATTAGACTCGCTCCTCCTTGGATCATCTGGTATCTCTGAAAAAACTGTAACTCCTTCTTATTCGAGGGAAAACAGAGCCCATCAAACACTTTGGCAAAAAAGATTAGTGATGAGATGACAAACTGGATTGAAGTGAATAAACTGGAGGAGTCTGAACTGAGGGATCGACAAGCTTCTACTCCGCTACGTTGGGTTTCTCCTCCCTCGAATACTTACAAATGTAACCTTGGTTCTAGCTGGGATAAACACATTCTATCTGCAGGGGCTGGCTAGGTTCTTCGTGATGACAAGGGTACTGTACTTCTTCATTTCCGTCGAGCTTTTGCATATGTCAAGACGCGCTCTGAAGCTAATATCTTGGGTTGGAGTTTAGCTTTTGAGAGTATGGACAATCTCCATTTCTCGAAGGTGATATTCGCAGCCAGTACACCAGACTTGGTCAAAGCTGTCATGAACCCTACCGCTTGGCCTGCTCTCGCTTTTCATGCTGACCATCTTCCTGGGAGGTGGAGTTCGAAGATACTTCATCCAACAAGGGTGCCCAACTGATAGCCGAGAGTGTGATCAAGGATCATCGATCACAATCTTACATAGCACAAGGTCCTCATGCCTGGCTCGCTGATGTGTTTAGCCAAGATCAGGCTCCTCGCATGGCTTCATAAAGTCTGAATCCATAAAGAAGGCGTTCTTTTTAGTTCTCTTTCCTCTGTTTCACAGTTTTTTTCTCTGTTCCCTTTGAACTTTCTTTGCTCGACATTGGGAGGGAAGTAATGTCTCCCCCTTTTGTGTTTTTGTGAACTTTCGCTGAGCTTACCGAGGCTTATTAATACAATATTGATGAAAAAAAAATAAGAAAAAAATCAGTTCGTATAGAAGAACATCGATCTCTTCTTCTATCGATAAAAGATTTTAAACGATTACTAAGAAATTTGAACACATTTAATCTATTTTACCTACTGTCCTTTTAATGTTATGATACTTTCAGACAATGAAATGTGCAAGCATTATGTGTGCATTATGCATCCGTACACACACACACATATATATATAATTGAATGATATTCCATATTATATAATGAAATTGTGTAATGATTTTCCATAACTTTTTGGTAAATATAAATAACATTACTTAGTCCAAGTTTCTAATAACTTATATGCATACAGTTTTACAATTTTGTGTGCTTATTTTGAAAAGATTTCAGTCAAGAGTTTATTAGTTATTTATTTTCCATATTTGAGTGGTTATTTAAAAAATAACTTTGGTCAAGGATTTAAATTTATTTATTTTCCATATCTGATTTTAAACAAAAAGAACGAAATTAATATTTGGTGTTTGTATCACCATATTAAATTTTGTGATTTAACACCAAAACAAACTTGTATTAATATATTTTTAAGAATGTTATTATGTCTATTATTTGTATTAAAATCCACTCAAACCATGTGAATTGATTTTTGGTACTTTTAACAAAAAAATCTCTAGTCGCTACAAAAAAAAAGAAAAAAAATCTCTAAAATTTTTCGACTCAATAAAAATGCTTATATATCTTGCCACTAACAGTAGAAGGGATTTTAAAAATGTCATTTTCTTATCTTTGATTGCTTTTTGTGAAGTCGCACCGGAAACTAGTGCTTGCTATCTAATAATTAATTGCTCCATGGATCTCATCGGCGTGTATTAGTTTTCAAAAATACCATTGAAATGGGAAATTTTCAAAAATACCAGCTTTTAGTGTAAAGTATTTATAGAGTTTTAGGATTTATGATTTAGGGTGTAGGGTTTTTGTCTTTCCACCATTAACAAACCCTAGAAATTAATGGACACGGCATTAATATTGAGTTCATAATGTCTTGCCTGAGAGGGAGAGATCTCTTTTGGTCTGGGTTGGTCTGAGTCACATGTAGAAAACATCAAGACTTCTTGTGATTGCTTCTTCTTTGACAATTTTGCATTTACTTTGTTTTTATTGGTGGAAATTAATACAAATAAAACATTAAATCAATTAAAATAGCAAAAATAGGAAAAGTAAATATTTGATTTTTCTTAACTTGTGTGAAAATCTTCAAACATCATTTTCCTGGAACATAGGGAGTATCATATTATTACACTTTTATAATTACAAATCATATTTATTTTTATCACTTTTGTAATTTTTTTTATTACCAAAACTACTATGTTGACCCCAAAAAAATTTAACTTTTGTGTGTATTAACTCACTAAAGTTAAGGATTTTTTATTTTTTGTGTGATTTTTATTTGTGTCAAAAATAGTAAGACATTCATATCATTTGATAATTTTTTAAAAATACTCAACTTTTGTATACTCCTTTCATAATGGAAAGTAGAGGAGCCTGAAATGGAAGAATTTTCTGATGCTCCAAATTCAGTGGCCGATCAATGGTAAATGTTTAAAGAGATAATAATGATTGCAAAATTAGTCATCTATCAATTTTAGTTAAAAGATATTTTTGTTCTGCTCGTAACTACAAATGAACCAGATCCCTCCAATTCAGTGTTGGAATCTAGTTGAAGATCTAGTGGGCTATGCTTTCGAAACTACCCCTACCAGGAAATATCAGGACACCGTTGAATTGGCTTATTTATGAGATTAGACTGAAGATTAATACTTTCTGGATAAGGTGAAGTAACCCATATTCATTGTTTCATCATCCAACATTGTATAAAAAAACTCAGTTGTTCAAGATGTAAAATAGCAAAAATCTATATACATAAAGTTAGTTTTTCTCTCTTTTGGTGAAGACACATCATTAACCAACTAAGCACACAAATAATTTATATGATTAATTTTCATTATTTATTGATTAAAATTTAACTCTAAATATTAACTACTAAACATTAACTACTTATATAACTAGCTAATACATGATGATTCAAGGAATTTGAAAAGATATTACTCCTATTATAAATTATTAAATACAACCTTAGACAATTATAACTTTATGAAACAATAATATGATTAATAATTTATATTTTCCAAAATAATTTAGATTGTTTATTACTTAGAACTTTTTGATATTAACTACTATATGATATTAAACTTGATGATCAAATCATAAAACTAAAAAATCATACAATTAAAATTTAATGAAATAATAAAATAATTCGTTTTTACAATATGTTAATCCTATTATAATCTCATGCAACAATACTATGATTAATAATTATTTTAAACTAATATATTTTTTACGTCACTTATATTACATAAAACTAAAAACTCATACTATTTAAATTTCATACAATAATAAAATAATTCGTTAATACTAATATATTGCATATTGTATACTAATATGCTATATCAACAACTACTCTGGTATGCGCATAAGAAACAAAAATGTCAGTCAACCTAATATGTATTTATTAAGATATTACTACGGTTAATACTCCTCACTTAAATGAAATGAAGTGAGGGAAGAATAAATTTTCAAGCTTAAGATACAAATATAACCAAAATAAATGGAAGAAAACTAGAGAGACAATCAGTCTCTTGAAATCTCAGAAGACATATATTCAAAACAAACAAAATTAAGTATGTGGAAAACAAAAAATTTGATCTTAGGAATATCTACAGATTAAAATGATTAGCAACTATTTTACATTTTTATAGTGGTGAGAGTTAGAAACAATCATTTTAGTTTGTAATAAGATATTAGGCTCCAAATTTATAGACAACTAATTATCTTATCCAACACAAATCATAAAATATTAATCTAAGCAAGATTCATATCAATATATCTAACAATTAAAATAAATGAAAAAATAGGATTGCACACTAACATAGTGTGATTAAAAATCTTGGTAGAATGATTGTATATAATTATAGATATTTTAAAACAACATGACAAAAAATTTGCAATACACTTTTAAATAGTAAATCATATAAATCGCATAGACTATGATAATAAATTTTTAAAAACAACATCACCAAAAAAATTCAAAAAAGTGTGTTACAATTACAAAATATGTGTCGGACATCATTATCCCAAGAACAAAAGAAATGAAAAATGAAATAGTAATGCATCCTGCGCGTAGCGCAAATCAACCATTAGTATTTATATATTATTATTGTGAATTAATTAATAATAAAACAATATAAAATATGAATTAATTTAACAGTAGCAATGACACTTCTTCTTCTTGCAAAAGCCCCCTTTTCCGTTGTCACATCCTTGAAGACACCAACTGTTGCACTTGCCTTCGTCAGTACATACTCCAAACTTGGGATGATCGTTGCAACACAATGAAGCTGCTCTGTTTAACGACCAAACTGAATCCATTTGTGTAGATTCAACACCTAAGAAATAACATATATCCAAGATCTTGGTTTAGAAAGAATCATTTTCAAAACTTAAGATAACTTGTTGTAGCATAGTTCTGGTCTAATGGAACTTACCAGCAAGTAAAACGGAAAGAGCTAGTAAAGCGAAGAAAATAAAATTTGAGTAAGCCATCTTAATCTACAAGTGTTTAGTATTTGTTTGTATGATTTTTGAGAAGTGTAGATCAACCATGTTTGCTATATATAAAGTTTTCACTGGTTTGCTAATAAAGGTGAGCATAATTTTTTCAATGAACATACATAAGTAGTCAACATTATTTAAGTCTATACTTATAAGGAAATGAGATGCTATAGTAAAATATATATATATATATATATCATTGCGTTGCTGAATATTGTAGCTGATATGTTTGCGATTCAAAACAAACATTGCACTGGTGAATATTTGTAGTAGATGTATTTGCTATTCATAAGAAACATTGCATTTTTGAATATTTGTAGTGGATATATTTGCTATGCAGAAGAAACACTGCAGTTTTTTGAATATTTGTAGTTGATATATTTGCTATTTAGAAGAAACATTGCATTGGTGAATATTTTTTTGTTGATTTTTGGTGAAAGAATATCTGTAGTTGATATATTTGCCATTCAAGAGAAACATTTGCCTGGAGAATGATATTATTGACACATTTGTAAAAAGATATTTCATGCATGGTTAACAAAATTCAAGTCAACTAAAACAGGAAAGGTTATCTAATTCTTAATTGGGAATAACTTGTGGCAAGTTAAAATATAAATTAGGGAATAACTTGTGGCAAGTTAAAATCAAAAGAGACCAAATAGGCAAATATAACCCTTAAAATGTTTAAAATAATAATAATTGAATTAGCGGGTAGTGAACTAAAGGTAGATACAAAAAGAACATATACATTCCTCTTCCTTTGGGGTTTGATTTCGACTAGAAACTGGAGTTAAGTTGGTATCTAGTACATCCAGTAGACATATTCTACTATTCGTATCTTATGATCATGCCAAGTATTAAGAATGTCTTATCATTTTCAATATTAAGAATAGTCTCTAAAAAAGACATAAAAGATATTTTAGAGAAAATTATATAACTATTTATATATTTTTGCAGTTATTCATGTATTAACAAACTGAAATTAAGATTTTTAAATTTTTTCAATGATCTCGAACCGTGACCATTTGATAATTTTGAAGACATTGTATCATTTGGTAATTTTAGAAAAATACTAAAATTTAGTTTGTATTAACCCACCAGGTTTAAGTTTTTTTTTTTTACTTTTTGTGTATAATCTTGAACGGTGTACAAAATATTAAAACATCGATATAATTTAGCAATTTTAGAAAAACACTCAACATTCGTTTGTATTAACCACCAAATTTAAGGGTTTTCCGACTTTTTTTTGTATGATCACTATCTGTGTCCAGAATAGTAAGACATTTACATCATTAGGTATTTTCAGGAAAATATTAAAATTAAATTTGTATTAACCCATCAAGTTTAAGGTTTTTGTACGTTTTGTGTATAATCTCGAACGGTGTACAAAATATGAATACATTGATATAAGGGATAATTTGTTAATTTTAGAAAATACTCAACATTTGTTTGTATTAATCCACTAAAGTTAAGGATTTTCCGATTTTTTTTGTATGATCACTATTTGTGTCCAAAATAATAAGGCGTTGATATCATTTGGTAATTTTGGAAAAATGCTGAAATTTAATTTGTATAACTCACCAATTTTGTTATAAATGCTGTCGACAAAAAAACAAAAAACAAAAACCCACCAAATTTAAGGATTTAAAAAAAAAAATTCAATGATCTCTGATGGTGATCAAAACTGTAAGCCATTGATCTTATTTGGTAATTTTGAAAAAATACTAAAACTTTTATGTGTATTAACACACTAAGTTTAAGGATTTGAATTTTTTTTTATTATCTCTAAAAGTGTCCAAAATAAGAATTTGGTAATTTTTAAAATATACTCAACTTTCGTGTGTATTAACTAACCGAGTTTAGGGATTTTTAACATCTTTTGGATGATTTCTAACGTTGTCCAAAATATTAAAGCATTTATATCATTTATATTTTACAAAAATATTCAACTTTGGTGTGTATTAAGTTATTAACCCACCAAAGTTATGGATTTTTTATATTTTGTTTTTGTATGCTCTCTAATGGTGTCTAAAATATTAAAACATTTACATCATTTGGTAATTTGTGAAAAATTATTCAACTTTCATGTGTGTTGACTTTCGTTAAGGATTTTTTTTTTTGTATTATCTCTATTGGTGTCCAAAATATTAAAGAATTTATATCATTTGGTAATTTAATTTTTTTTTTAATTTTAGTGTGTATAAACCCACCGAAATTATGAATTTATTTGTATGATCTCTAACAATGTCCAAACTAGTGAGACATTGATATTATTTGGTAATTTTGGAATTAATACCTAACTTATGTTTATAAATATACCAAGTTTCACAATATTTTACTTTTATTGTATGGTATATGTCAAAAGTATTAAAATATTGATATTTGATAATTTTAGAAAAATATTCAACTGTGTATTCAGTTTGGTTGTCAAACATAGTACTTTTGTTATAAGAAAAAAAAAAAAAGGGTCAAATGAGTACTTTTGTAATTACATATCAAATTTGTATGTGTTGAATTATTGTTATAAAACAAATATCATATTATTACACCAATTCCTTTTTTTGTGTATAATTCTCTTAGGCTGTGTTGTCAAACACTCAATCGTAATGAAGATTTATCGTAAAATTAGAAGAGGTTTTATACAGTGTTTGGGAAGAAAAGAGAAGACAAAATATTAATTACTTTCTGTGCCTCTAATAAAAGCCTGTTTGTTTTTAAAAAGGTTTCTTGGTTTTTTTTAGGAAACCATCCCCGATATAATTTATGAAAGTAAAACACGACAACATCAAAATATGGTGTACAAAATTTGAGAAATTCCAAGTGCTACTAAGGTTGCTCCTGCCCTACAGTAACTGCAGCAAAAAAACAGACACAAAAACATCGAAGCTCAGACAAACAAAAGATTATTATTGCAAAACCAGAAAGCAATAATTATTATCGTACACTTACCTCAGTTCTTCTCTTTTGTTCCAAGAGCTTTGCCTATGATGCTTTGATAGTATTGTGTATAAGAAGCATTCTTATTTTGCTTTTCAAGATGCAGAAAATTTTCTATCGACCTTTGATCATTTGGAGAGAAAGCTGCATCATCTCTCTTCATTTGCACAAACTGAATATTCGACTCTACCTAAACAATACAAGAAAAACATTTGTCGGAACAAGAATTATTCAAAGCTTGATATTCAACAAAAGTTAGTAGATGGTTTGGTTGCTTTTGAAGAAGTACCTGCTCGATAAAGCGTTTCACTACCCGCTTCAACCCTTCCATAGTAGTTACCTCGTTGAATTTCTTTAGCCTCATGAGTGGAATAGTAGCAAGCTCTGGAAATGATATGTGGAAACTCCATTGAGCAAAGTGGGCAGCAAGTAGTTCAGTCACAGAAAGGACGCACTGTTCTTGGAAATTTTTAGACTTCAACCAATTCTTAGGCAGCTGCAAAACAAAAAATTTACCAGCTTACCCACAGATGAAAATAAGAACTTTTGATTCCAGAGTCTCTAGGGTGCTAAATTCCGAACCTTTATGGTAGAGACAGCTTCAAGCTTCTTTCCTTGCTTTTCAAGCTCATTTGCACTTTTATATTCCAACATATCCAATACCAATGATGCTATCGGAATGAATATACCACTTGCACGAGAGAGATGATTGAGCCATTGTATACATTTAACCCTTAGGAGCAGGTACCTTGGTCCAATAAATAGTTGGGCAACTCCATTTATCAACTGAAGTATCGTATAAAGCAGAGACTGGAGATCAGAATCCTGAATGTTAGCGGCGATGAAATTCACCCAGAGATCAACACAATTTGTGTACTGCCCACTATGAATCTTCTCAATAGCTTCCTGCTCACAAATATTGAAAGAGGGTAAGAAGAAAAATAAGAAAACTTCAAGTAGATGAAAGAGCATACAAACATTAAGAAGCACCTTATTCTTTGTAGTAAGAGCAATCTTCAATAACTTCCCAAGTTGAGTAATAGAAACAGATGCCTTCGTATAAGACTTCTGCATGTCTTGAGAGCATAACTCAACAAGAGAATCTCTGAGGGATACCAGACGTTGTTCTGAATTTGCCTTTGGAATGTCGCAGTCATGTAGAAAGGCTTTGTACATGTTGATTAAGCATGTATCGAAAACTTCCGAGTTGAAAACCACACTGATTTCTTTCAAGACTAGAAAAGCCTGCTCTGATAGAGCCCCTTCACCAGTTACCCAAAGATCAACAGAAATCTGCACAATTTTACACAATTAAAACATGAGTTCCTCGCGAAAATAAAGGAAAATAAAGAACTGTCAATCCATAGCTCTAGATACAAGTGAAATTTCAAAGCAGAAAAGATTCAGCAAAACATATCAGCTAATGACTATATTCCAATATGTACAAATTTGCTTGTAAGCAAAACAGTGTATCCATATAGAACGTACCTTGATCAATTTTTTCAACAACTCTGGAAATGCGGCGAATAATACTATAGAAACTCTAAGTTGGGTGAGAGCAAAGACTGTTATCTCCAAATCTGCAGCCTGCTTAACAAGATGCATGGTACTTCTAAAGAAAGATTTGGCCAGTGGTTTTAAACTATCCCATTTTGCGTTGTTCTTCAACTTCAAAATCTTCTCCTTGTTACTAGAGGCTGATAATCCCAATATATTCCTGAAAGTCTGATCAGCCTTTTGGAGCACAAAAATTATAACCTTGGCAAATGTCTCACTGTCTTCTATGTCATAATAGATATCAGGTTTAGCAGTTTCGGATGATTCGTGCCCATAATGACATGCAGCTCGATACCAATTTAACAAACTAGTTAATGCTTGGACAGACTGCTCCTCATCAACTAGGTCACAGCAAGAGCTCAAAACAGATCCGGAGAGTACTTTGCGCTTCAATATATCCGAATCAGCTTCATCTACCAACTGCATTGGATGATCAATAGCTTCACCTTTACTTTTCTAGATCAACAAAAAAATCATGTACAACATCTACTACCATTGTATCATCTGTTACCTTTTCATTCAATGTAGCAAGCTTCTTCCTCTGCTTTTTTAGTGCTGACAGACTCTCCTTACTCTGCAAACCTGGAATTTTTTTATCTATTGAATCAAACAGTAAAGGAAGGAACTGAAGGAAAATTCATAAAGCTAAACAATATAGAGCATAGCCATTACCTTTGGTTCCCTTTGCAACTGCATTTGACAAATCAAAGTCCTAAACACAAGAAAATATTGTGAATACTTGCTACCATCACAGAGAAACTTCAACAAAACACCAAGTTAAACAAATACCTCAGCCAGATATCCATCACTATCGGAATCACCACCACCGAGAGCTTCATCTTCATCCTTGCCAAATACTGCATCTATGGATATATCCCGAGGATTTTCTTCAAGACATCTGGAACACACAAAGGCCAAATAAAAAACCATGGCACATCATTAACATTTCAAGCTATATAAAAACACAAACAGACTACTACGCAGAGTAAAAAGATTGTACTTTTTTACCTCTTCTTAAAAGGCTGTTCTATCTTCTTCTCTTCTTCATCTACATCTACCACGTCACGACGCGCATCCCCTAAACATCAAAAGGTTAACGAAATCGATTGAGCTAACAATGTATACTCAAGATCCTAAAACCGAATAAACTTTCAACTGTTTGCAACATGTTATCTCCAATACCATCAGCTTCAAGCATGCAAAAACAAGCTAAAAGCAGTCTCTATGACCATTAAAAGAACATACTCTTTGCGAATTTGCGTTTGAGAAAAGGCTTCTGCTTTCTGATTCGCTTCTCAACAGATTGAAGATTCTTCTTTGCAAATTTCCTAGCTTTCTTCCCAAGCTTACCCATTTCAAAACTCCAATACTGCAAAAGGGGTTTCTAGCTATCAAACTCTAGGTCACAAATTCAATAAAATTCGGATTCACGAATAATCAAAGTTTTCTACGAACTTCGCATTACAATACAAACCAGAAACAATCAGACTTTAAAACAATCTGTTTGCTTAATTTCTGCAAAGGACGAGAGCTACTCTGAAATCGACACAAACCTTGAGAGAGAACCAAAAAAAGGGCTTACCCTTTAGAGCCGTAAGCACACGAAAGGATGCTTTAAGCACAAATAATCTGAGAAGTTGAGGTTAAGAGTTAGAAACGCGGCGCAGAACGAAGAAGAAGAAGAAACAAAGTCACCACAGGGGGTTTTAGGTTTTTCTTTCTTTTTTCTCTTTTCATTTTTGTTCACAAGGGTTTTAAGTTAAGTTAGGATATATCAAACCGGAAGATGAACCGGAAAGCAATGTGAATTATGGGTGAACCCGGTTCAATCGGTTGGAAAGGCCTTTTTCTATTTTTTTAATTAAAAAATTTGTTATTTTGATTGGTAAAAGTAGCCCTACGTATTTGGTTTGGTTATTTTTTATTTCGATTAATTCGGATATAGTAATATAATAACCATTCGGATATTCCAGATATTTTGGTTCGGTTTTGGTTTGGTTAAGATAATAAATTTGATAATTAAAAATAAACCAAAATAATAACGGTTTCGATTCAGTTTGGTTTTTAATCTGTAACAAACCAATATAACCAAAGTAATTGAAGAAATAAACAGAAAAACTGGAGAAAAAAACTACTAACCGAAAATACAAATCAAAGTAAGAAAATGAAAAATGCTCATGAAATAGAAATTCCGAGTTTCAAATGACTACCACAATCCACAAATAGGAATTAACAATTGGTCAATCACAAAGAATTAAAGACACACAAAGGAAAATATAAAAGAAGGGAAATAGAGAAACAAAGTCGTATTCGAACAAAAGATTTGCCATTCGGACAAAAGCTTTGTCATTCCCAGTAAACCAAAATTGTCGAGTCATGTTATGTATGAGAAAACCTAAAACTGAAATGGCGTATTATTGATATAAGACCTAGGGTATGTCCTATGTTTCGGTTGGATCGGTTTAGTTCGGATTCGATTTCGATTTTTTGTTTTTACAAATTTAAAAATTATTCAGATATTTTAGAAAATTGGATTAATTTTGATTTGATTCGATTTGGTTATTTAATTATCAGGTATTTTGCTAAAGAAGAAGCTGGATGTAGTTGTAAATCTCTAATGTCTACAAGAACGCCATGTATTTTCATTATTGTCTCCGTACGGCCCAAATGTAGAGCATCCATCAAACCCTCCAAAACTGTGTCTTTTGCAGGAAGGGACAAACATGTTGTATCTGAAGTTGGTATCAGTGGTTCTATAGAGTCCGTAAACCACCAGCTCAATCCACAACTTTTCTTACAAACGCTACTATATTAACAAAACAATACATTCATAATAATTAAGTGGTGATGGACTAGTACTTCCCATTTGAGAAAAAAATCTTGATAGTGTTACGCATTACATTTATTAGAAAACTCGGTGAATAGACACTACATCTACACTCATTATACGGAAATCAACCATTCGTCATTAAACAAAACTCAAAACCACCACAAATGATAAAATTTGGAACATAAACAAAACAAAAAGCAATTTTAGAGATTTAACTAATGCCGATAACAAAAATCATAAATTTAGCAGTTATTTTTATTAGGTAAAGAATGGAACACAAGGAATTATAATAGCAGTTGACATATGTTCGAATCTCATCAACTGCGTAACATGTGTCACAATTTGGTGAGTTATAATTTTACCATGTGTCAACAGTGTCGTGCCAAGATTAAAGGAGGTGGAGGCAAAACATAAAACAGAGGTCTTTTTACTAAAAAGATTGGCAAAAAAAAAACCCACACGATTAAAAAAATTCACGGTGTGTGGTTACTATGTTGGAGGAAGAAGAAAGATATGACAAACCTTGAAGAGAAGTGGAGAAGAAACGATGATGAACACTGAAAACGATGATGAACACTGAAAAGAGTAGGATTGTAAAAATTTTGTTTTCTTTGTCAAAACCTCGAAAAAAAATTTATTGAAAACAAAAATTCATGGGGGATTGAACCACCGATCTAATGCTCTCTCTAACCTACTCATTACCACCATGCTCAACAACATTTACAAGAATAGAGCCTAAATTTTTTATTTCTGATTTACATGAAGTAAATGCCTCAAATCTTGTATATTAGGCACAGCTCTGTGTGTCAATTCACACTGAATATATTCAATTTTATATAATAAAATTACATATCATGCACAATAAAAAGATTATTTATAGGGGGTTTTAAACACAGTTTTTTGCTAAAAAATAATTACATATATAAAAATTCTCGGTGCAATTGACAGAAATTAAGATTGCGTGACCTCTTCGAATCAAATATTTTTGTCTAATTATCATTTGTTTTTGTTCAAACATTATTTTAAAACCATTATTTCATTACATTGAGTAACAACAACAGATTTTATCAATACACTTTCCTTCGAGAGTTTCACCAATATTTCTACAGAAGTTCACGCAGCCGTCTTCTCCTTTCTTGCATGGATTTGTGTCGTAGCATTTTTGATAGCCTTGTTTAACTCCAAAATCTGTTTAACAATAATTATTAAACAATTAATAAAACAAATGTAATATGTATTATATATGCAAAGAAAAGAAAATGCAGAAAGTTATAATATTTATTTTGTACCATTAACACTATCAGAACAATGTGACATGGAAAAGAGAGAAACAAAAACGAAAACAATTAACATATTTCTGGTAATAGTCATTTATTATTTTCTCAACTAAATTTTCCTTTTTAAAATCTTAAGATGATGGTATATTTTTTGTTAAAAAAGATGACTATATATATAATAACATAAATATATATATATATATATATATAAGATATTGAATCTAGTTAATGATATATCTTATTTATTTTAAGATGGTAGGTATTTTTCAGTCAAAGATTAGAAAATACCATTTAAATTGTTTTTTAATATAGTCAACTGAAAACAACAGTAATGGATTTCTTTCCTAACTACATTTTTATATAATACTAAATGAGGTTTAATGAATTAAAGAAATTTAGTGGATTTGAAATTTCAAGTAAAACATGGTTTTATTCAATCAAAATTCTATCAAAATTTTATATTATTCAATACATGATTTCTATATAAAAATTAAAACCAACTGTTATTCACCGTATTCTTTGAACTAAACAGTTTTTTGGACTATTTTATGAATGTTACATTAATTTTCTATTTGATTTTTTTTTTTTGTCAACTAGACTATTTTATGAATGTTACATTAATTTTTTTGTTATTCACCAATTTTTTCCGTCTCTCTCTACTTTATTTTCTCTCCAAATTCTCTCTATAAACAACCAGTCTTAGATCTAAAATTCTGGTGACTCTCCACCGGTATCCGGCCATAGGCCGTTGCCGAGTGTTTTTTTAGGTGTATATTAAGTAGATTTGTAGTTTTTCTTTTGTTTTGAGCTCAGTCCGATTCATTCGGCTTTTAACTCCGGTTCACCGGCTTTTGCTCCGATCTTGGTGTAGATCGGTTTTGTGTCCGGCTCTATCTCTGAATAGAGTCTGCTTCTTCTACCGAGATTTCTCAGTTTTTGCATGCCTTGCTTCTCTGTTAGCTTTTCAATAGATTGGGAAAGCTTTTCCGGTTTGAATTCTTAGCCCCTTTGCTTGTTCTTTATTATTGAAAACATAAATCTTTCCCTTATTCATAGGTTGAAATTTTCTCAGTATAAATGTCCAAGCTCTAATTATTTTGGTTTAGTTGATCAGTTACAACAGATCATAACATATCCTCTTTGAAGGCTTCTGAATCGGATAATTCTGATTTAATTCAAGGTGGCTTCGAAATTTACAAGCAGAAAGAGAAGAAAGGAAGAGGTGGAAGCTTCGAGAGTCTATGGCTTGGAGTTGCTAGTGCCACGTGGCCCTAATTTCAACTTATCATATGTAAATTTTAATGTTTATCTTTTCTAGACTTAATTTGTTCATCTTTATTTGGGCTTTCATGTAACATTAAATTGCATCTTATTTGTTGTAAATTGGGCTCTGTCCCACCTTAATAAAATCTCCGGTTGATAAAAAAAAAATTCTATTTGATATTAATATTTTATTATATTACTTTATATAACAAAAACATACATTAAAAGTACAACTGGCATATATAAAATGACTATTTGATCAGTGTTTTAGAACATATTATATGCTAGGCGTAAGACAAAATGACTATGTAGGAGAGAATGACAAATATACCCAACTTTTCATACCCATTAACCACATATAATCACAGCTTTTTTTAAATCACATATACGCAGTCCTTTTTATATTAATACCAATATACCCCTCTTCCTTAAGCATAGACATCTTCTTTCTCTTCCCCATCTTCTCTTCGCCGGTGATCTTCTCTCCTCCCCATCTAAGTGGAGTGTTCTCTCTATCGAGCCTTACTCAGGCGGAGATGGATTAAGCGGCGTTAAAATCAAGCAAGAAGATTGTGATCTTCGACACCGGATCCAACGGAGACGAATCATCATCATCACCGTCGTTCTCGTGGAGGAAGCTATGGTTATTCACAGGTCCAAGTTTCTTGATGAGTATAGCGTTTTTCGATCCGGGGAATCTAGAAGGAGATCGACAAGCTGGAGCCATCGCTGGATATTCGTTGCTTTTGTTATTGATGTGGGCTACGACCATGGGGTTGTTGATTCAGATGCTCTCGGCTCGAGTTGGTGTTGCTACGGGGAATCTCGCTGAGCTTTGCTGTGATGAATATCCGACTTGGGCTAGGTATGTGCTTTGGTTTATGGCGGAATTGGCTTTGATTGGAGCTGATATTCAAGGAGGTTATTGGTAGTGCTATTGCTATTCAGATTCTTAGTTGTGGTGTGCTTCCTCTTTGGGCTGGTGTTGTCATTACTGCTTCGGATTGGTGAGTCTTTCTTCTGCTTGAATGTTACAATTCGAATCGGATTTGACCAACTATGATCCATGAAATGCTAATGAATTGGATCGAATTTGAAGAAATGTTAGTTTGAGATACACAAATATGTAGAAAATTTTGGTTCCCTTTACAAGTCTTTAGAAAATCCAACTCGTCTGTCTCGTCCTCCCCGTCCACCGTGTTATCCTGACTGTAACGCGGTGATCCAGCGGGAACTATGGTGTCTAGAGTAGATACCGTGTTGTCCACCATCGATGAGAACATATCCACGTTGTTATTGTTGTTGCTATTGAGTTGGTCATTGTAGTTGGTGTGATCGTTGTTGCTGTTATCGGTGTTGTTGTCTTGGATTAGCTCATGTGTATGGTTGACAAAATACGCACTACTGTAGGTACTTGAGTTTGAATTTGGCTCCATCATCGCTTCGATTCGGATGAATGACCAGAGGCTATTGAACAGTTTGTTTTTGAAATCGTCGTCTTTCTTGTGTAGATCTTTGTAACCTTACCTGATTAAAAACATTCAAGGGTCTTAATGATCTGTCTAAACAACATTGTGTAGATTGTGCAACAGCTCACTAATCATCTTCTTTGGTCTTGTAGTACTCTCTCGATGATGATAATTGAATTAAGTTTGATTTAGGCTGTGGAATTTGATTGGTTTGGTCTAGGAGGTGAATGATTTGATCTAATTTGTTTTTTATTTTTTATTGTGTTATCGTTAGAGATTTTTGTTGGAATCTCATCCCATGTTTTGATTCTGTTAGCAACAAAGAAATCTGGTATAGAGAAATTGAGAAGCCATTTGGGAAAGAAGATTCATGAGCACCTATAAAAAAGAAGATAAATCAATCTACGCCGCAAAAGGAAACAAAGAGATTATTACTAATCTCTTCCATTTACAAATACTTACCTTTCTTTGTTTCTTGTATCATATATAATTTACTGGTTGTCAACTTGTGTTTTGAAGTCGGCTTTTGCATGTTTTACATGTGACTAGGTGAGTATCTGCGCTATGCACGGGTTTTGATTTACAATTTTTATTTGAATCCTATTTTACTTGTATATGTATTTTTTGGGTGAGAATTCCTCTCGAAACTTAAGCTTGCATCAAATTATAATTGTCCAACTTGTATGCATGGGTTAGGCTTTCTTGACGTCACCGGAATCACCTCCATATCAAATATTTTTTCTTTTGTATGGTAAACTAAGGGGTGATCCTTGCTTTTACCACCCGACTAATGCCTTCATGGTGAATGTAGCCGTGAAGTAGTCGATTCACCGGATTTTCTAACGGGTCTAATGCATTGCACCATTTTCGGCTGGGTGAATGAGAGTGGTTAGATATATAATTCCGCGCTCTCCATCAAATGTTAGAATTGTTTTTAATTTTTTAAAAGATATCAGAATTAGAGATAAACTCAAACGGGGTAAGTTGGTGTTAAGTGCTACAAATAAAGTGTACAGTAGAACCTCTATAAATTAATACTCTATATATTAATAATCACTATAAATTAATAAATTTACCTGGCCCCGAGTTGGGCCAATATTAAAAATCACTAAATTAGATAAATAATAATATAATAATTTTTTTTGAAACTCCTATGTAAATTATGATCCCACTAATAACATAAATGTGAAATATATTTGGAGCTCATCTCTAATATACTAATTAACTTAGAAATTTGTAATTTTGTCTTTTAAATCGGCATAATTTTGTTAAAAAAATTTGTACATGTGACACTTAATTCTATAATCACTTTTAGATGTATTGTAGTATATATAATTTGTAAACTTATCACCAATATTAATTATAACATTTCGTTTATCACACAATTCACCCGTTGTGCTTGTTAGTGATGCACACCAAATATTAAGGTCCAGTTATGAAATTCTCTACTTTAGAAGACCCATTGAAATGTTATTTTTTGCATTAATATTTTTTTTGGAGAGGACATGTGTCGCTCAGTAGTCTATCCACGTGTCATGTCTATGGAGAGTGCTCCTTAACTTTTATATACTAGATTAGTGCAGGAAGTATAGAGATGCGCTTAGTGTTTGTTAACTGGAAAAGCTTATGATACTTAGATTGTTTATAGTCTTTCCCTATTGTTATCCATCCGTTTTGGATTGGCAAGATCCGATCTGATTCGCTTTAGTGATGAACATAAACGCATATATGACTGATAAACACAAACACCTAGCTAAAAGAAGATATAACCTTTGTGCTCACAAACAAAAAGGTCAACACTAACAAATTTAAGTGCAGCAAAAATGAAAATGTCTAAGACAAACGAAATAGTATACTAGTGTCTTTTTAGGTTATACATTTAGGCATTTCTCAATTCTTAAGATGAAGGAAAATCTGTTTAAATAGACAGTACAATTAATAAATCCAAATATAATTTACCTTTGATATAGAAGTCATGTATGTTATGTGCATATATTTTAAAGAAGACATGTGCTAAGCATTTTCTAATTTCGAAATTATAAAGAAATTATAAGCTTTTCTAAGTCATTTATAAGCATTTTCTAATGCATTTATAAATATTTTCTAAACTATTTATAAGTATTTTATAAGATTTTCTCTATCTTGTTTGGCGTTTGATATGATATTTCCTCTACGTTGTTGGATCTCTAAATATTATCAAAACAAAGTTGAGAATTTTGGTGGCAAAGTATTTGATTTTCTGATAGAGTGTGACAATTCATATATTTATAATCAAATTATAAGGTAACTTTCATAAGGTAATTATAAGCTTGATATAAATTATTTATAAGGTATTTATAATCAATTTATAAGGTAAATTTCATAAGATAATTATAAGCCAATAAAGAAATTCTAAAGAAATTCTAAAGAAAATATAAAACTAACAAATTAAAAGATGATTTAGAAATTATAAGACTATTCTAAAGAAATTATAAAGTAATTTTAAGCTAATTATAAGCTTGAATACATCATAGAATATAACCCATTATTAGAGTTTGCATACATCATAGAATACTAATGGTAAGAATGTCTCTTTTCTGTTACAAGATACAAACATTACAAATTACAAAAGAGACTGCAGTTCCTAAGACTTCTGCTCATGCATACAAAATTGTAGCTTCAAATGTGAAGGAAGATCATTAAATAATTCATACGGTGTTGAATTCGGTAAAATCTAGAAACTAGAAATACATTGAGCAAAAACGAATTTCAACAGATAAAAGAAGAAAGAGCTACCCCGTAATACGGTGTTGAATTAGGTGAAGTCTAGAAACTTGACTAAATAATGTTTTACAAGCCAAAGCTATACATATAACAACGTCCAGTTTCATGTTTTCTTCACATTAAAGCATATTCATTAAATGGAACAAATCACACACTTTCTTCATCTTCTTCATTAATAGGTAGTATTGCTTCCGTATGAGTTCAAGGCTTTGATTGCTGCAGCTCTCAAGACTGGCAAAAGGCGCAAAGGACGTTAGTTTCCTCAAAGGTAAAGCCAAGAGACGTAAGCATCGCTGGCCAGCAATCGGTGGTGATGACATCAACGGCTTTGCAGCAACCGGAGCCGAGTTTAGTCTCACCGTTGAGGAAGAAGAGAACGATCTTGTTGGTGCACAACTTGAGCTCGTACAGACCATCCCAACTCTGCATCAGTCCTCCTCCGTTAAGCCTAGATGCTATGTCGTGGAATCCACCATCGCGGGAGTGTTCTACCAGAGATGTTGATCACGAGGAGAAGAGCGACACTGATCCATGATCAGGTTTTACATCCCCTTGTTCCCCGTCAGATTCATAGGAAGAGAAAATAATAAAAAATTATAGCAGCAAACCTTTGCTATGCTCAACAGATCATCGACAACTTTTCCTTCTTGCCGGAAAACCAATGCAAGATTTTCTACACCTTCGCTCAAGTGGTCCTCATCTTCTCGCTTTGACAATGCCTACAAAACAAATAATGCTAAGAATAATATTCTGCCAAAACACTCAATACAAGGGAGACTAGTTTCCTAACGAATCAGATTTCAACTTGTTGAATCCACTAGATACCTCTTTTGAATTGCATTGAACTAAAGACAACGAATTTCTCTGAGAACAAGGCTTATACAAACACATACAAACCAAATTAACAACTCGAGATCATATACTAACCACTTAAAGCTATTAAAAAATCAACAATTCGAGATCGTAAATGCCCAAATCGACGAACCTTGGAGATTTGTAACCATCCGGTTTTAAAAGAGGACAAAACCCAGATGATAAAGCCGCCATCTCCATAGCTACACTCGACCTCTCCGCCGTCGAAACCCAACCCTTCCTATATTGTTTCTCCTTCGTCGTCCGTCTTCCTCCGCCTCCAAACCACGATTGGAGTGAGAGAAAAAAACCAGTTGGAAGGATACTCTAGACTTTTCTCTAAACGAAGACGCAGGAGACAGAGACTCGCCGGAGAGAGATAATTGCCGGACTGACAAGTCGCTGGAATAGAGTTTCGCCGGGAAGAGAAACACACAATATGATATTCTGATTTGATTTCGTCATAGGGCAGTGTAGACTTCTTACAATTATTTACGGGGGGAAAGAAGATTGTTGGGTATATGTGATTAAGGATAAAAAAAAGTTATATGTGATCATAATACTCTATGTATTTTTTTTCATTTTGTTAGTAGTTACTAGTGATCAAAGAAATATGGGGAATCTCAAAAATGTTTTTTTGATGTACATTTTTTAAAATACCTCTCTTTTTTGTTATTTTTAAAAAATATATTAGTTTCAATCTAAATTATCATTTTTAATATTTTAAAATATTCTATAATGTTTTGTAGGGTTTATAATATAGGGTTTAGGCTTAAAACCCTAAATCCAAAAATTCTAAATCCTAAAAAAAGATTTTAATCCTTAATAAATCCAAAACTCCTAAAATATAAAGAATAATACCTCAAACATAAACTCAAATAGTTTCTAAAGCACTAAACCCTAATCCTACAACATTTAAGTCTTAAATTAAATTTTAAATCAACTCTAAATTCAAAAGGGTATATTTGAAAGATAAATAGGGATATTTTTGAAATGAAACATATGGAAGGGATTTAACCACATATACCCATTTTTTTTATCTCATTAATCACATATACCCACCTTCCTTCCTTTTAGTTATTTTTCTTGTAAGAAGTCTAAAATACCCCTATTTAAATATTAACTATCTATAGGGTTTAAGGTTTAGGATCTAGGGTTTAGGGTTTAAAAACCCTAAAATCCTAAA